>SJYT01008055.1:0-40108 GCA_006410635.1 Cephalophus harveyi
CTGCCTTATGACCCAGCAATCCCACTGCTGGGCATACACACCGAGGAAACCAGAATTGAAAGAGACACATGTACCCCAATGTTCATTGCAGCATTGTTTATAATAGCCAGGACATGGAAATAACCTAGATGTCCATCAGGAGATGATGGATAAGAAAGCTGTGGTACATATACACAATGGAGTATTACTCAGCCATTAAAAATAATACATTTGAATCAGTTCTAATGAGGTAGATGAAACTGGAGCCTATTATACAGAGAGAAGTAAGTCAGAAAGAAAAACACCAATACAGTATACTAACACATATATATGGAATTTAGAAAGATGGTAATGATAACCCTCTATGCGAGACAGCAAAAGAGACACAGATGTATAGAATGGACTTTTGGACTCTGTGGGAGAGGGAGAGAGTGGGATGATTTGGGAGAATGGCATTGAAACATGTATAATATCAGGAAAAAAAAAATTCGAGGTTTTTTTGTTTTATGAGAAGGAAAAATGAAATATAAGAAAAAGGTAGAAAGTGTTTTGTTTTTGTTATTTCTAATTATTTTTAAACTAGATGATATTTATACAACCCAATAATACTTTTTTTAATAAAACAAATTATTTGCTTGGAAAATGTAAAATAAAATGGAGTAAAAGGAGAATAGTGAAAATTTTCTTAGATCAATAATTACTAAAAATTTAGAAAAAAGCTTTGAGTAATAAAAGGTTCATTTTCCTATTGTGTTCCATTTATTTAGGTTAAAATATTGGGCTGACAAAAATTTTTTCATGTTTTTCCACAGGAAGTTAAGGAACTTTTTGGACAACACTTCTGATAAATTCTATGCTACATTTTCTGAACCCTAAAAACAGAAAAGTGCCTAAAATACAGGACGATGCACTAATAAGTATGGAATTTTTGTGCTGTACTGAAAAGAATCTACCAATATGTTTTGAATATTATTGTTAATACAAAATGGTAATTGGAATAGATTTAAATAATCAATATTATTTTTTAATGTCTGGTCAAAGATAGTTTACTGTAATTACAGAATTATTCTAAGATCATAAAAGTTTTTGATATAATTTATCATATATCTGTTCATAGACTGTCTCTTATACACATCTCCAAGCATCTTTTAATTTCATGGCTACAGTCACCATCTGCAGTGATTTCAGAGCCCCCAAAATAAAGTCTCTCACTGTTTCCATTGTTTCTTTATCTATTTGCCATGAAGTGATGGGACCAGATGCCATGATCTTCATTTTCTGAATGTTGAGCTTTAAGCCAACATTTTCACTATCCTCTTTTCATTTTCATCAAGAGGCTCTTTAATTCTTCACTTTCTGTCATAAGGGTGGTGTCATCTGCATATCTGAGGTTATTGATATTTCTCCCAGCAATCTTGATTCCAACTTGTGTTTCATCTAGCCTGGCATTTTGCATGATGTACTCTGCATATAATTTAAATAAGCAGGGTGACACCATACAGCCTTGATGTACTCCTTTTCCTATTTGGAATCGGTCTGTTGTTCCATGTCCAGTTTGAACTGTTGCTTCTTGACCTGCCAACAGATTTCTCAGGAAATGTAAATACATTTTTTTTAAATTGAAATATGAGGGAAAATTCATGGTAACAGTTTGAATTGCAAATTTTAATGGACATTGCTTACACAACTCAAATAAATGAGCAAAATGATTTCATACTTAGATATATATTTACAGTTTTTTGACAATACATATCAAAAAATTCATTACAAGTAGACCACCAAAAAGCACATTTGTTTCCAAAAATTAAAAATATTCTCTTACTTTAATACAATAATCAAAGCAAATGTATTAAAAGTGGTGACAAAAATAAGTAAACCAATGGAAATTCTGAAGGAAGAAAATCTTTATCATTTATGAAGTTAAAGTGGTACTCATAATAGAGGTCCTATGTAGAAAATTGATTATGAAATATATGCATCAAATCAAATCAATTGCAGTCAAAGTTAGCAATTAGAACCACATCTATAGCCTGAAACCTCTTGATTGTAAACTATAAGAAAGTGTTAACATTTTCTTCTCTAGAAATAAATTTTATTTATTTTCCAGATTCTAAAATATATTTATTTGCAACAGAAATTCTTTTCTAGGAATTTATGCTATATAACTATATATATTCTAAAAGATTGCATTAAATTAATTCAAAAATTAACATGGATTAAATGAATCATGATAGATAACAATGTACTGTTTTAGTATATCTGTTTGTAATAGAATAATATGAAGACATTAACTATTGTAGCCTTGCCAGAAAAAAAAGACTCCATGACCAAGGAATATGCTCAGTTTATACAGCAGAGGAATAGAGGCAGATCAGTAAATAGTAGATGATGCTGTCTTTGTAAAACAAATTATCAAGTGATGAATTGCTTGCTGTACACTGGTAGATGGGCAGAAGAGAATAATTCCCTCCACCCAAAAAGAAAGTCAGGTTAATGGTATTCTTCCCTCAAGTGTTGATTAGACAATTTTATTTTACTTATTTTCTTGAAAGTTCATATATACCATTTTTGTTATGCAAAATTTAAATGAATATTTTAGTTGAGGACTTTAATAACCAAAGTAAGGATATTATTAAGAATAATGCAAAATGTCAGAATTAAAATGAACAGCTACATTATTAGCATCACCTATTTCTACTTTCTTTTAGAATGTACTTTATTAGTTCCCACAACTGAAGATATGCTACTTTATTATCTGTCTCCATTGCATTTTTTCCCCTCCACTAGAAAAACCTCATAGCCAAGATAAAGAAAATCTACATATGTAAAACAAGCTAAACACTGTCCACAAATTTTTCAGAATGCTTTGCTGTGTTTAGCAGAAGATGTACTTTACAGAGATTTGATGTAACACTGACAGCAGAAGTTCTTATTCCAATACTGATACTAATAATTTTTTATAAATAATGTTTTGCCTGCTGTGCCTCAAAATTTTCATTTGACACTGCTTCCTTCTGGAATATTCACAATGTGATTGAGAAATTGGCACATTTTTAGTTCCTCAGTATACAGTTACATGTTTGATTTGCAACTGTCCATTTTTTCCTTTATTTTAATTTTAAATGTCTCCCGTTTAGAAATAAGCTAAGTGTAAAATGGTCTAGTGTTTACTTATCATTACCAGTATGCCAGTTCTCAATTCCCCTAACTTTATTCCTCTCAGGGTTAAATGCTTGCGGTCCTGACCACAATGCTATGAAATTAAAAATCAATTACAGGAAAAAAAAACTATAAAAAACACAAACACATATAGACTAAATATGTTACTAGACAACCAATGTATCACTGAAGAAATCAAAGAGAAAAGCAAAAAATACACAGAGACAAATGGCAATGAAATCACAATGACCCAAAACCTATGGGATGTAGCAAAAGCAGTTCTAAAATGAAGGTTTATATTAAGAGCAATAAAATCTTGTCTCATTGAAAAATAAATATCTCAAATAAAAAACCTAACCTCACATCTCAAGCAAATAAAGAAAGAACAACAACAAACAATGTTAGTAGAAGGAAATAAAGCATAAATATCAGAGAAGAAATAAACAAAATAGAGACTAAGAAAACAATAGCAAATGAAACTAAAAGCTGGTACTCTGAGAAGATAAAATTGATAAATCTTAAGCTAGACTTATTAAGAAAGAAAGGGAGAGGACTCAAGGAAATTAGAAATGGAAAAGGAGAACTTAGACACCAAAGAAACACAGAGGATCACAAGAAACTACTATAAGCAACTATATGCCAATAAAATAGACAAAACTGGAAGAAATTGACATTCTTAAAAAGATACAACCTTCCACGACTGAAGCAGGAAGAAATAGAAAATATGAACAGGCCAATCACAAGCTCTGAAATTGAAACTGTGATTTAAAAACTCCCAACAAACAAAACTCCAGGACTGGATGGTTTCACATGTAAATTATATCAAACATTCAGAGAAGAGGTAACACCTATCCTTCTGACACTTTTCCAAAAAATTACAGAGGAAGGAACACACCCAAGCTAACTCTGAGAGGCCGGCATCATTATGATACCAGAAAAAAGGTACTATCACAAAAACAAACTTTCAGGCCAATTTCACTGATGAACAGAGACACAAAAATACTCAACCAAATACCAGTTATAAAACACTCCTCATTCAAGCAATATGTTACAAACATACTTATTGGAGAATTGTAAAAAAAATAAAATAAAACATCGCAAATACCTCTAAATCAAAAAATCAGTTACCAAAATACTCATCAAAAGTATATATATTTTAAAAATAATAACAAATAATATTTTAAAAGATAATCTGAATTGCAGAAAATGTAATGGATATTCAACTTAAATATCTTGTTTTGATATAAAATCACAGAGCAATAAATATCCTGAGCTTGGTTACCTTGCTATTTACCAGCAGAATTAAGACTTAAACCTGGTCATTCCAGTTTCCAATTCAGTATTTTCCAGACAAAATACATTTGAATTTAGATATACTGGTAGATAAAATGATTAAAATGTGAATTTTAATGTATTTTTTAAAATGCAGAATATCAATAGTATCATGAAAGTGTTAATCACTCAGTCGTGTCCTACTGTTTATGAATTCTCTGTCCATGGAATTCGCCAGGCAAGAATAATGGAGGAGGTAGCCACTCCCTTCTCCAAGGGGTCTTCCAAACCCAGATCTGCATTGCAGGCAAATTTTTTACCTACTGAGCCACCAGGGAAGCCCAATACTATGAAAATTGTACTGCAACTTTTTTCTTTAAAAAAACCGTGGTGTAAGGAAAAGTTCTTGTGACATCTCGCTCTCTGTCTCTCCACCAGATTTTTATTAGATGGAGCTGAGCACCATGGGAGTGGGGTTGGGGAGAACATTTGAAATGCTGATATTAAATATTTTCATTAAAAGAGGAATGGAGGAAAAACAAGAAATGGGGAGAAAATTTATCTTTCTCTCAAGACTTCATGTTGATGTATGGCAAAACCAATACAGTATTGAAAAGTAAAATTTTAAAAAAAATTTAAATTTTTGAAATGGACTGATAACTTTTAAAAGAGAAACTCCAATAAGTCTAAATTCTAATGAAAATATATCTAATGTGATTATGCCCACAGTATTTATGGAGAAGACAATGGCACCCCACTCCAGTACTCCTGCCTGGAAAATCCCATGGACGGAGGAGCCTGGTAAGCTGCAGTCCATGGGGTCGCTGAGGGTCGGACACGACTGAGCGACTTCACTTTCACTTTTCACTTTCATGCATTGGAGAAGGAAATGGCAACCCACTCCAGTGTTCTTGCTTGGAGAATCCCAGGGACAGGGGAGCCTGATGGGCTGTGGTCTCTGGGGTCACACAGAGTCGGACACGACTGAAGTGACTTAGCAGCAGTAGCAGCCACAGTATTTAAAATAATGGAAGTACATTTTTCTTTTGATTAGCTTCTAGTATATACGTTGGCTATGCTAAACTAGATAAAATGGATTCTCTTTAGGATAAAATATTTACTTAGGCTTTATTGAAAGAATAATTTAATATTTGGTATATTTGTGTATGTGCATGAAACATGGTGCTTCTACTCTACAGTGGGGACTAGTCCAGATGTTTCTCAACAAAGGGATTCATGTTCAATGAGCCCTCTTTCATTGCCTGTTTATTTATACAAATGCTTTCACTTTTCAGAGGTTTAAGAATGCTGAAGTATGAAATCAGTGGAATATTTGTTCCAACCGGTTTTGGACAAAATACCATTGTTTTAAGAAATCAGATGGCTCAGCATGTTTTTCATGTCCCTTTTCTAAATCAAGCATATTATATTAGGTTATGATATGCATATTAGAACTACATCACTAAAGCACTCAACTTCTCTACTGAAGTACGATTGCAATTATGATTTAACATTTTTCTACAGTATTATCATACACATTATAATGCAGTAAGCTTTCTTATCATCCTATATGTTTTTCCTTCCCATGCATTTAAAAAGTGTTGGCAGCAGTGATGCTCATGATATCTGAAGGACCATGACAAAGCAACATTCCAACATCAGACTCAACAAAGTGTAGCAAAAGGGAGGAGATAAAAACCTAAGGAGAAAATGAAATAGTTTTCTACTAAAGTATGTTAGATTGCAGAGTGGTATCATGGGAAATAGCATTCATTCTTTTACTGGAATCATTTTTAATCTTTCTTATAATATTTAAGCATATATTGTCTGGAATAATCTCATATTGGAACAGAGAGAGACAAGATGACCTAGAATTCCTTTCCTTCTCTAGCTTCTAATACCTTATGATTCTGTACATAGCAAAAGTATATTAAAGTCTGAAGTACAGTTTTAGATGGCATTAAATTGTTTGTATAGTTTTACAGTTGTGTACAGAAATGTCAAGTTCTGGTGTATAGGCAGTAAGACTGCAGAAGAGCACCCTGAAATTTACAAATGGATTATGTTAATGTATTACTAATGCAAGTATCTGCTGAACTGAACCTTTCATATTCATGCAACCTAATGTGGTCCTCTAAAAACAAGGTACTGAAATTTGTACTCTGTTTTGTGTTCAGTGTTTTGAACCTATGAATTATGCTGATAAAATTTATATTGAAAAATGTAGTTTTTAAAACAAAAAGAAAATAAACTCCAGTTACTCTTATTCATACAGGCCTTTGAAAAATTAGAAATACATTTGAACATATGAGATCAATTTATAAGTGAACATATGGGAAATTCTAAATTATTTATGCTTTTTAAAAATAGTATAACAATTTTAAGTATAGTCAACTCTAAAAATAGTGTGAATGTCTACTTCAAACTAGCATGAATATGTGCTTACTCTGCTATGGAAAATGTAATGTACTTCAGTTCAGTTCAGTCACTCAGTTGTGTCCGACTCTTTGCGACCCCATACTTACTGGACAAAAATATTCTTTCAGGTTGTTCTTAGTTGCTTCATTGTATAATTACAACTTGAACAATCTTAAACAAAAAAAAAAAGGCAAAAAAAAAAAAGAAAACACCCAGTAACACAGAAGGTGATTTGAGCAAAAAAGCTCACCTAAAATACAGAATGATATTCCTTTTGAGTAGCACATATTAGGCAGAAGTACTACCTTTTACCTTTTTTTTAATTGGAGGATAACTGCTTTATAACATTTTGTTGGTTTCTAGTATACAATTATGTGAATCAGCTAGAAGTATACTTATATCCCCTCCCTCTTGAGCCTCCCTACCACCTCCCTTGGGTCATCCCTCTAGGTTATCTGTAATAGTACAGATTTGTTAAAATGTTGTGTATATATATATGTAAAATGTTGTATATATATATATGTATATATATATGACTTTTTTTCTTTTACTGAAAAATCTAGCATTAAAATGTGACAAGATGGGAATGATACACAAATTATAGATAAAAACAAAGTTAAGGAACATATAACCAATACTATTAGTGTGTATATAAATCCCCTGGAGAAGGGAATGGCACCACACTGCAGTATTCCTGTCTCTTATACACATCTTGAATGAATTAACTTAAAACACATTTTCAGATAAGCAGAGAAATTTGAACACAAACCAGATATTGGATATTATTTTGAGAACTGACTATATTTAAAGATCTGTATGTGTTCATGTTACATAGTGGGACCTTTATGGAAAAAAAAGTTTTCCATCAATGGTGTCTAATTACCTTTAATAATATGTAGGTTTACACTTCAAGCAACACAACACAGTATTTTAAAATAGATATTGCTGAAGTTGCATGATGGGTTCATTCTCCCTCTACTTATGTATGCTTAGAAAACTTTGATATTTTTAAAAGTAATATCTGGTCATCATAACAAATGTTATAAAATGTATAAAAATCACTCATAATTACTTGAAGTTTTTGTATTCATTTACAGTGTTTACTGCAATTGTTTTTCTACATTTTTACTATATTGATGATCAAATTAATGTGGCACCAGTACAAACAGATTTTTATTCTTTTGTACTATGATTGATAGCATACTATAAAAATATATACTTAATTTTTTCCTGGATTATTTTTCCTTTCTGGAGATTCTATTTAAGAGGCATTTTTACACAGTTTGCATTCATGTTTTCTTCTTGGGTTTTATCAATAATTATGGATGTCAGTTGCGATGCATATTCAATAACATATATACAAATTTCAGATTGTATGAATCATTTAACAAACATTTTATGATTGCTCCTAAACCCACTTCACTCAAACAAATTTTGAGTGCTAGATGTATAGTCAGTGACAGCAGATTAATATTATAACAGCTCATGTGAAAGAAGGTTTATAACCTTACACACATACTCAAAAATTTTAGATCTTCAATTGTAGAGGGTGAGTGTCAATGTACACATCACCTCCCTGAAACACTAATGTTGGCCATTTCAGTTACTCTTCAAGGGGCTCTGAATTGTATTTCAGCTTATATATCTACCTCTTCCACTTAAAAAAAAAAAAAAATCCCTGCCAATAAAATCTCCTCAAAATTAAAGCTACAGGCATCTATCAATTGCCTTTCCTTTTGAAGTTAAGGTAGATACTGCAAAATAAAATAAGCATGCTATAGATTCAGTTTATAGAATCATTAGAAAACTTCTCTAACCAAAATCTGAGAGAGTTACCATTAATCACATTTAAATTCTACATGTATTGAAGGAAGAAAGCTTCAGTAAACTTTAGTAAGCCAATGACACACTCAATAAGATTTTTCTAACATTTAATAAGGTCTAGTATGGGACTCAAATTTCTTAAGGGTTTCTGAAATTGTAATATAAACTAATGGCAAACAAATTAATGGCTGATATTCTTAGTATTCTTAATATGTTAACTATTTACCAATATATTTAAGTACATATATATATTTATTTATCTGTCTCTTATACACATCTGTATATACGTTGGCTATGCTAAACTAGATAAAATGGATTCTCTTTAGGATAAAATATTTACTTAGGCTTTATTGAAAGAATAATTTAATATTTGGTATATTTGTGTATGTGCATGAAACATGGTGCTTCTACTCTACAGTGGGGACTAGTCCAGATGTTTCTCAACAAAGGGATTCATGTTCAATGAGCCCTCTTTCATTGCCTGTTTATTTATACAAATGCTTTCACTTTTCAGAGGTTTAAGAATGCTGAAGTATGAAATCAGTGGAATATTTGTTCCAACCGGTTTTGGACAAAATACCATTGTTTTAAGAAATCAGATGGCTCAGCATGTTTTTCATGTCCCTTTTCTAAATCAAGCATATTATATTAGGTTATGATATGCATATTAGAACTACATCATTAAAGCACTCAACTTCTCTACTGAAGTACGATTGCAATTATGATTTAACATTTTTCTACAGTATTATCATACACATTATAATGCACAATGATATATGTTATCACTTAAATGTAGAATCTAAAATATGGCCTATCCTATCAAATACTAACTGGGAATAAGTCACAAATTTGTATAAAGGGAGCATAAAGAAAGAAAACATATTTTTACAGAATTCAGAAAAGTACTTTTAAAAGAGTGAAGATAAATTTGCTTAGGTCATTCATTTTCAGAACTAATCAACTGCACAGTTGGAGAAGTGGCCCAAATAATATTTCTAATTCTCTTTCAGTTCCTTGGGGGAAGATAAGTAAAATCTTAAAGTTTCCATTCCCATCAAATGATACACCTGTGGGACAAACTGCTGTCTATAAATAATTTTAATAACTTATCAAGTTCACTGAAAATGGTGCTATATGGATCTTAAATTTAACATGATATTAAAGAAACATAACAGCAATTATTTCTAGAAAAGATAGAAGACTAGGAAATGCTATTTTCTGTGAGGCTAAAGAAAAACATTATGTCCCTTCACAATCAGGACTTTCTAGCAAAACTTTTAGCCAATTTCACTAAAACTTGTTACCCACTCTAAAATAAGAGCCTATAAGTTAAATTATGACTAATTAGCTAGTTAGATAAATATCCCTGGAGTCTTGTGTTTATATTCAAAGAGTGGGTAAATCACCACTCTTATGGGGATACCTTTGGATTAAAAATCTGCAAATTCTAGTATCGTCTTTCCCCTGAAAAATTGTACTTACATTACAAAAGACCAGGGTAAGAACACAAAATCCTTCCCATTATATTTCTAAGGAGACTCAGAGTAGGAAGGGAGACAACTCTTTTTCTTTCCTATTAAATATCTGCATTCACTATTTTTGGATTTCTTCTTTGCAGTTGTTTAGTTACTCAGTTGTACATGAGTCTTTTCCAACCCCCCATGGACTGTAGTCTACCAGGCTCCTTTATCCATGGGATTTTCCAGGAAAGATTACTGAAGTGGGTTGCCACTACATTATATGTAAAATGACACCCTCTTCTAGTTCTCCTTGTTTTACGCCAGGGTGAAATATTGGGGCAAAGACAAAAGGCACATTTATTATTTGCTGATTGTAAATAATGTTTGTTTTGCCCCTCTCTGTGTGCCTCATGTTGGTATTCAAAATTATATCAATACATATGGTGGTTGTTTAGTTGCTAAGTCGTGTCTGACTCTTTGTGACCACATAGAATGTAGTCCTCCAGACTCCTCTGTCCATGGGATTTTCCAGGCAAGAATACTGACGTGGATTGCCAATTGCTTCTCCAGGGGATCTTCCTGACAAAGGGATCTAACGCAGGTCTCCTTCACTGCAGGCAGACTCTTCACCAACTGAGGTACCAGGGAAGCCAATTAATACATGTATTGATACATATAGATACTAAAACTATAATAAATATATGTATTAATACATATAGGTACTAAAACTGAACATCCATATTGTAGACATTTACAGGAGACTGGCAACACAAATACAGGCCTTCTTAAGAAGAGTTACTTAATCCTACATACACATTCAATAGTTTATTAATATTTTAGGGATTGAGGAAGAGAAAAATGGAAAACCTTTAGTTTTAGATGACTTAGATTTCACAGAATGTTATTTCATGGACTCTTCCTTCAGCTTAACTCAGTACTAACATCTTGCATCACTATTGCACAATGTCTAAACCAGGGAACAGACATTGATACAAATCATGTTATTTGTTATACCTGCACACCAGTTATACCTGCACAAATCTGTACATATAACTTTCCACATAGTTTGAAGTGTTTGTAGCTCTGTGGAACCATATCACAATTGTGACTTCATGTGATGGAGGCTTCACCACCAAAATCAAATTACTCATTGCACCTTGATCTCAAAACTCTTAACAGCCTACCCCGGTAGAGCCATATCCTACCCTTTGCCATTATAAAACCTTAATGACTATTAGTCTATGTTTCATATTTATAATGTTTTTATATATATTCATGAATGTTATGTAAGTGCAGTCATGCAGTATGTATTCTTTTAGATACTTTTTTCATTAGGCATGATTTGAAATTTACACAAGTTTGTGTATCTACATTATGTTACATTAGATTGCTGATTAGTATCCTATGGTATGGATGTACCACAGATTGCTTAACCATTCATCATTGAAGGATATTTGTGTAGTTTCCAGTTTCTGGCTATTACTAACAAAACTTTTATGTATATCTGTTAACAAATTTTGACATTAAAATACATTTTAACTTACCTAGGATATTTTCTCAAGAATGCAATTGCTGGGGCATATGGTAATTCCACTGATTTATTTTTAAAAGAAATTGCCAAACTACTTTCCTGAGAGGCTTCACAATTTTACATTCCTCTACCATCATTATGTCAGCCATCCAGTTTCTCTTCATTCTCATCAGCATTTGGTGGGATCATTATTTTTATATTTATCCATTCTGATAGGTGTGTAGTGATGACTCATGATATTTCTCATTTGTATTTCTAGATGTTCACCTTTTCTCATTTGCTTGTCATCTATTTGTCCTCTCTAATAAAATTTCTATTCATGCAGCTTCACCATTTTCTAAATTTACTCTAACTGAGGTTTGGGAGTTGTTTTTGTTATGTTTTGTTTGTAAATATTTTCTTCCAGTCTATAATTTGCCTTTTCATCCTCTTAACAGGATCTTTCACAGAGCAAATGTTTTTAATTTGATGAGATCAAATTTATCAATATCTTTTTCATGTTTTGATGTTTAGTGTCATCTAAAAGTTATTTTCCTAGTACTACTTCCAAAATATCTTCTATTTTCCTACAAGTTTTATAGTTTTGTGTTGTACATTTATTTTTTTAAATTTTTTAAAAAATATATATTTATTTATTTTAATTGGAGGTTAACTACTTTACAATATTGTATTGTTTTTGCCATACATCAACATGAATCCGCCACAGGTATACACATGTTCCCCATCCTGAACTCCCCTCCCTCCTCCCTCCCCGTACCATCCCTCTGGGTCATCTCAGTGCACCAGCCCCAAGCATCCAGTATCATGCATCGAACCTGGAGTGGCAATTGGTTTCATATATGATATTACACATGTTTCAATGCCATTCTCCCAAATCATCCCACCCTCACCCTCTCCCACAGAGTACAAAAGACTGTTCTATACATCTGTGTCTCTCTTGCTGTCTCACATACAGGGTTATCATTACCATCTTTCTAAGTTCCATATATATGTGTTAGTATACTGTATTGGTGTTTTTCTTTCTGGCTTGTTTCACTCTGTATAATAGGCTCCAGTCACGATCCATTGATATAAATTTTGTATACAGGGTAAGGTTTGGTATATAGTTCATCTATTTGTCTATGAATGCCCAACCGATCCTGTATTATTTGCTGAAAATTTAACCTTTCTTAATTGAATTGTTTTTATTACTTTGTCAGAATTTAAATGGATATATTTATGTGGATCTATTTCTGTTCTTAAGCTATTTTTTACTAAGATAACTCTATGGTATCACATCACCCAAGAGAAAAAAAATCATTCAGGCACCTAAACACAAGGTCAAATGTGACTGTTTTTGTTTCCAGATTTTAAAGATCCAGCAGATTACCAAATCCTGAGTGTTATATATCCCAAATAACATGTAAATCATGTCCACTACCTCCATTTTCCAGTGCTATTGTGTTAATTTGTGTTTTAATATTTCTCCCTTGGATGTCTATAGTACCTTCACTTTGACATTCTGAAACAATGACCATGTGTGCTAAGTCATTTCAGTCATGTCTGACTCTTTGCAACCCTACGGACTGTAGCTTGCCAGACCCCACTGTGCATGGGATTCTCCAGGCAAGATTACTGTGCTGCTGTTGCTAAGTCGCCTCAGTCATGTCGGACTCTGTGCGACCCCATAGACGGCAGCCCACCAGGCTCCCCCGTCCCTGGGATTCTCCAGGCAAGAACACTGGAGTGGGTTGCCATTTCCTTCTCCAAGGCATGAAAGTGAAAAGTGAAAGTGAAGTCGCTCAGTCGTGTCTGACTCTTAGCGACCCCATGGACCTCAGCCTACCAGGTTCCTCTGCCTGTGGGAGTCTCCAGGCAAGAGTACTGGAGTGGGGTGCCGTTGGGTTGCAATTTCTTCTCCAGGGGATCTTCCTGACCCACGGATTGAACCTGCATCTCTTAAGTCTCCAGGAACTGGTAGTCAGGTTTTTCTACTAGCACCACCTGCAAAGTCCAAAACACTGAGGTGTTTTTGTTCATTATGGCTGAAAATTCATCATGGATTCCCTGGTGGTTCACATGGTAAGGAGTTTACCTGCAATATGGGAGACCTGAGTTTGATCCCTGGGTCGGGAAGATCCCCTGGAGAAGGAAATGGCAACCCACTCCAGCACTGTTGCCTGGAAAATCCCATGGGTGGAGGAGCTTCGTGGGCTACACTCCATGATTGAGTGACTTCACCTCACCTCCTGAAAATAAAATCTGTAAATAAAATGCTTAGTTTCTCTGTCATCATTTGTGAAATGAAGGTTAATTTACCAATGGTAAATGCCAAATATAAAATTAAATGACACAAGCCACTTAGACCAGTGACTGGCATGTCACTGCTCAAGAAATAGTCAAGAGATAATAACTATTTATATTATTTAGTAAATAATACAAAACCTTTGATACTTGAAATCTTGACTACATTTTCAAACTAATATTCTTTAACCTTCCATGAGCAGTTTAAACTCTGACCTTAATGTAACCCAGAGGTGAAGTCGCTCAGTCGTGTCTGACTTTTTGTGACCCCGTGGACTGTAACCTACTAGGCTTATCCATCCATGGGATTCTCCAGGCAAGAATACTGGAGTGGATTGCCATTTCCTTCTCCAGGGGATCTTCCCGACCCAGGGATCGAACCCGGGTCTCCTACATTGGAGGCAGATGCTTTAACCTCTGAGCCACCAGGGACCCCCTTAAATCACTGAATGGCAACCCATTCTTTGGGATTCTGATCAAAAATCATGTTTATTAAACCAGTGAGAACTGGGTAGTAAGGCATTTTCTCTTCCTTCTCTAAAGCAATATATAATAATAGTATGTATGGAATTTTCATATATTTTTTTAATACCTTTTACAACTCATTCTTTCAGGGAACTGAGTTTCTAAAGATCTGTTACCTGAGTGATTATTGTACATTTTCTGTGCTTAAATGCCTAACTGATTCAATAGAAATCTTTGTTATTCAATATAATTAAATAAGAAATGAGATTTAAATATGCATTTTTAAAACATTTGTTGAAAATTAGAAATAATGACGGTTCCATAATGGATTGAAGAGATCTCTAGTTTTTCCCATTCTGTCTCTTATACACATCTAGATGTGTATAAGAGACAGATCTTCAACTTGGCTTTTCTTTCGATAAATCATAGATATGCCTACAAATTTGTAGCTAAAGTAATAGTGATCGAACACTATCTTGTTCTTATTTAAGAAGTTATTTTTTATTAAAGAATAGCTGCTTGACAATTTTCAATAGTTTCAGGTGTACAATAGAGTGATGTGATATTTTTATAGATTATATCCTACTTAAAATTATTATCATAAAATGGCTATCTTTACCTATGGTGTACAATGTATCCCATTGCTTATCTATTTTACATATAGTATTTTGTCCCAGTTAGGCCCATACCCTTAGCTTGATCCTCTCTCCTCACTCCTCATTGATATTCTGTATGTCTATAGTGTCTGTTTCTGTTTTATTACACATACTTGTTTGTTTCAGTTTTTACATCTCACAAATAAGTGATAACAGAGTATTTGTCTTTCTCTGACATTTCACTAAGGATAATATGCTCTAGGTCCATCTAAGCTGTTTTAAATTACAGAATTTCTTTTTTTTTTTTTTTTAATGGCTAAGTAATATCCCATTGTGTGAGTGTGTGTGTGTGTTTGTATGTTTATTGCCATGATTCCTGGTGGATCAACTGGTAAGAAACTTCCTGCAATGCATGAGACCCAGGTTTAGTACTGGATTCGGGAAGATTCCCTGGAGAAGGGAATGACAATCCACTCCAGTATTCTTGCCTTTGAAATCCCATGGACAGAGAAGCCTGGTGGAAACACATGCACCCATCTTTTCATCCATTCATCTGTTGATAGACATTAGGTTACTTCCATATCTTGTTCTCTATAAATAATACCGTGGTGAATATTGGACTACATACACATTTTCAAAATAAAGTTTTCATTTTTTTCACATACACACACACCCAGAAGTGGAACTCTTAGATCACATGGTGGTGCTATTTTTATTTATGCAGTTTTATTTGTTTATATTTTTAGGTGATTGATTTTATTTGTTACTTTTCAGTTCAGTTTAGTTCAGTTGCTCTATCATGTTAGAATCTTTGTGACCCCATACTGCAGCATGCCAGGCCTCACTGTCCATCACTAACTCCAGGAATTTACACAAACTCATATCCATTGAGTCGGTCATGCCATCCAACCATCTCATCCTCTGTCTTCCCCTTCTCTTCTGCCTTCAATCTTTCCCAGAATCAGGGTCTTTTCAAATGAATCAGCTCTTTGCATTAGGTGGCCAAAGTATTGGAGTTTCAGCTTCAACATCAGTTCTTCCAATGAATATTCAGGACTTACTTTCTTTAGCATGGACTGGTTGGATCTCCTTGCTGTCCAAGGGACTCTCAAGAGTCTTCTCCAAAATCACAGTTCAAAAGCAATGATTCTTCAGCGCTGAGTTTTCTTGAGAGTCCAACTCTAACATACATACTTCACTACTGCAAAACCCATACCTTTGACTAGAGAGATCTTTATTGACAAAGTAATGTCTCTGCTTTTTAATATGCTGTCTAGGTTGGTCATAAATTTTCTTTCAAGGAGCAAGCATCTTTTAATTTCATGGCTGCAGTCACCATCTGCAGTGATTTTGGGGCTCCCCCAAATAAAGTCTGTCACTGATTCCACAGTTTCCACATCTATTTGACATGAAGTGGTGGGACTGGATGCCATGATCTTCGTTTTCTGAACGTTGAGTTTTCAGCCAACTTTTTCTTGAAGACCTCTTTCACTTTCACTCTCCTCTTTCACTTTCACTAAAAGGCTCTTTAGTTCTTCTTCACTTTCTGCCATAAGGGTGGTGTCATCTGCATATCTGATTATTGATATTTCTCCCAAATATCTTGATTCCAGCTTGTGCTTCTTCCAGCCAGCGTTTCTCATGATGTAAAATGCATTTAAGTTAAATAAGCAGGGTGACAACATACAGCCTTGATGTACCCCTTTCCTGATTTGGAATCAATCTGTTATTCCATGTCCAGCTCTAACTGTTGCTTCCTGATCTGCATATAGGTTTCACAAGAGGCTGGTCAGGAGGTCTGGTATTCCCATCACTTGAAGAATTTTCCAAGTTTATTGTGGTCCACACAGTCAAAGTCTTTGGCATGGTCAATAAAGCAGAAGGAGATTATTTTCTGGAAATTCTCTTGCTTTTCTTGATGATCCAGCAGATGTTGGCAATTTGGTCTCTGGTTCCTCAGCCTCTTCTAAATCCAGCTTGAAAATCAGAAAGTTCATGGTTCTTGTATTTTTGAAGCCTGGCTTGGAGAATTTTGAGCATTACTTCGCTAGCGTGTGAGATGAGTGCAATTGTGCAGTAGTTTGAGCATTCTTTGGCATTGCCTTGCTTTGGGATTGGAATGAAAACTTACCCTTTTTAGTCCAGTGGCCACTGCTGAGTTTTCCAAATTTGCTGGCATACTGGGTGCAGCACTTTCACAGCATCATCTTTTAGGATTTGAAATAGGTCAATTGGAATTCCCTCACCTCCACTAGCTTTGTTCATAGTGATGCTTCCTAAGGCTCACTTAACTTCTCATTCCAAGATGTCTTGCTCTAGGTGAATGATCACAGAATTGTGATTATCTGGGTCATGAAGATCTTTTTTGGATAGTTCTGTGTATTCTTGCCACCTCTTCATAATATCTTCTGTTTCTCTTAGGTCCATACCATTTCTGTCCTTTATTGTGCCCATCTTTGCATGAAATATTTCCCTGGTATCCCTAATTTTCTTGAAGAGATCTCTAGTTTTTCCCATTCTATTGCTTTCCTCTATTTCTTTGCATTGATCACTAAGGAAGGCTTTCTTATCTTTTCTTGCTATTCTTTGGAACTCTGCATTCAAATGGGTATATATTTCCTTTTCTCCTTTGCCTTTTGCTTCTCTTCTATTCACAGCTATCTGTAAGGCCTCATCAGACAACCATTTTGCCTTTTTGCATTTCTTTTCCTTGGGGTTGGTCTTGATCCCTGCCTCCTGTACAAGGCACTTTGTCTGTCAGATCCAATCCTTTGATTATATTTCTCACTTCCACTGTACAATTGTAAGGGATTTGATTTAGGTCATATCTGAATGGTCTAGTGGTTTTCCCTAATTTCTTCAATTTAAGTCTGAATTTGGCAATAAGGAGTTCATGATCTGAGCCACNTTGTCTGTCAGATCCAATCCTTTGATTATATTTCTCACTTCCACTGTACAATTGTAAGGGATTTGATTTAGGTCATATCTGAATGGTCTAGTGGTTTTCCCTACTTTCTTCAATTTAAGTCTGAATTTGGCAATAAGGCGTTCATGGTCTCTGCCACAGTCAGCTCCTGGTCTTGTTTTTGCTGACTGTATAGAATTCTCCATTTTTTGTTGCAGAAAATATAATCAATCTGATTTTGGTGTTGACCATCTGGTGATGTCCATGTGTAGAGTCTTCTCTTGCATTTTTGAAAGAGGGTGTTTGCTATGACCAGTGTGCTATGACCTTTCTTGGCAAAACTCTATTAGCCCTTTGCCCTGCTTCATTCTATACTCCAAGGCCAAATTTGCCTGTTACTATAGGTGTTTTTTGACTTCCTACTTTTGCATTCCAGTCCCCTATAATGAAAAGACATCTTTTCAGGGCATTAGTCTAAAATGTCTTATAGGTCTTCATAGAACCATTCAACTTCAGCTTTTTCAGCATTACTCATCAGGGCATAGACTTGGATTACTGAGATATTGAATGGCTTGCTTTGGAAATGAATAGAGATCAATATGTCATTATCTGATGTTACTTTTAGCACATCTCATTTTTCACTCGATTAAGACTTAGTTCTCAGAGAGGAATAGCCTCTATCTCTCGACAATTTATTCCAGGCATTTATGTGTATGTGTGTGTGTGTGTCTGTCCTCCTTCATTCTCTTGGCCAAAAGTTCAGCATATTCTGCAGCCTCTTCCTTATTTTTCTTAATACACTGTTTCTTTAGAGATATACATCAGTGTTTTTGTTTTCCATAGTGGCTATACCAATTTACATTCCTACCAACAGTGTATAAGTGTTCCCTTTTCTCTATATCCTAGCCAACATTTATTTGTAGATTTTTTGATAGTAGCCATTATGATTGGTGTGAAGTGATATCTCACTGTGGCTTTTATTTTCATTTCTATGATGACTAGTAATGTTAAGCATCTTTTCATGTGCTTGTTGGCCATCTACAGGACTTCTTTGGAAAAAGTGTCTATTCAGGTCTTTTGCCCATTTTTAACTAGTTTTTTTTTTTTTTTTTTGGTACAGTTCAATGAACTATTTATATATTTTGGATATTAACCCTTATTGGTAACACAATTTGCAAATATTTTCTACCATTTAGCAGGTTGTCTATTCATTTTGCCAATGGTTTCTTTTTCTGTGCAAAAGCTTGAGTTGGGAAGATCCACTGGAAAAGCGATAGACTACCCACTCCAGTATTCTTAGGCTTCCCTTGCAGCTCAACTGGTAAAGAATCTGCTTGCAATTCAGGAGAGCTGGGTTTGATCCCTGGGATGGGAAGATTCCCTGGAGGAGGGAACAGCTCCCCATTTCAGTATTCTGGCCTGGAAAATTCTACAAACTATATAGTCCATGGGATAGCAAAGAGTCGGGCATGACCAAACAACTTTTACTAAATTAGGTCCCATTTATTTATTTTTGCTGTTTCCTTTTGATTTAAAAACTTATTATGCTTTAGATTAATGAGCATCCTGCTTATGATCTCTTCCAGGAGTTTTATGGTTTTAGGTCTTATATTTAAATATTTATTCTATTTTGAGCTTATTTTTGCATATGGTATTATGAAATGGCCTAATCTCATATTTTATATGTATCTGTTCAGTTTTCCCAATACCATTTATTGAAGAGAGTGTCTTTTATTCATTGTATATTCTTGTCTCTTTTATAGTAGATTAACTTAAAATAGGTACATGGGTTCATTTCTGGGCTCTCTATTCTGTTCCCTTGATCTATGCTTCTCTTTTTGTGCCAGTATTATACTGTTTAGATTACTGTATTTTTGTAGTATAGTGTTAAGTCAGGGAGCTGACACCTCTAGATATTTGTTCTTTGTTCTTAAGATTACTTTGGCCATTCTAGGTCTTTCAGGGTTCTATACAAATTTTAAGATTGCTTGTTCTAGTTCTCTGAAAAATGTAAAGAATATTTTGATATGGTTTATGTTATATTTGTAGATTGTTTTGGGTAGTATGGGCAATTTAATAATATTATTTTCTTAATTTACTTATACTTATGCACATATACACATATAATGCCCATATATGATATCACAGATACATGAAGGAGGTTTTTGAGAAATTTTCCTTTTCTCTTTCCTTTTCTTCATTCTCAAATATTGTCCTACATCTTGCATATACTCAATATTAGTCATAAGGCTGTGTTTCATGTTTATACATCATCATAAACATATATAAAATTATAAAATATCCACATTTGTTACTACTTGCTTTCAGAAATGTGTTATGGAAATTTCTCTACCTTTTGGTATTCAATCATTATGTAAACATTTAAAGTCATTTGACATAGTTTTAATTGCTACTCCTGAATGCTTTTATAAAAGTATGCAAAATTAATTAATTATGACCCAATTTGTCTCAAGGGGCTTCCCTTGTGGCTCAGTTCGTAAAGAATCCATGTGCAATGCAGGAGACCTTGGTTCAATCCCTGGGTAGGAAGATCCCCTGGAGAAGGAAATGGCAATGCACTCCCGTACACTTGCCTGGAAAATCCCATGGACAGAGGAGCCTGGTAGGCTACAATCCATGGTGTAGCAGAGTCGGACATGACTGAGCAACTTCACTTTTACTTTGTCTCAATTCACACTGTTGCCTTCTTTTGACATTACAGTGTTCCAACATACATGTATACCCATTAATGCTTCTATTTAACTTTTTTAAAAATTACAGTAGCAGACTTGATGAATAAAAGAACAAACATATCTCTAATTCTTGATACTATGATACAGTTGCATTTTCCTTAACAATGGGAAAAAAGCACCCTTCATTTGCCTGTGAAAGTTCGATGGTGGTGAAATAATTTAGTAACTTCACCTAAATTTTAATGTATCTACTCTGTCAACAGAGCAACACTTGGTAGGTAACATCCATTGTTGCTGGTTTGCCTTCTTGTCATAAAGAATCAACTGGATTTTAAACTGCTCTATTAGCCTTTGCTGTTGGGGAGGGGAGTAGGGAGAAAGACAGAGACAGAGAAAGAGAGAGAAGGAGTGAGTGAGTTTAAGTAACTAGTTTATGCTATTGTGGAGTTCAACAAGTCCAGAATCTGCAGTATAGCCTGTTATGCTTGGGAACTAAGGAAGTGTTGATGCTACACTCTGAGTTGGAAGAAGTATGCTGGCAGAATTATCTTGTCTTCAGAGGATGTCAGTTTTTTTCTATTAAGTACTCCAACTGATTTGATGAGGTCCACTCACATTATGAAGTGTAATCTGCTTTCCCCAAAATCTACTGATATGTTAATCTCATCTAAAAAAATACTTCACAGAAATATCTGGAATAATATTTGATCAAATATCTGACTGGGGCTTCCTAGGTGTCACAGTGGTAAAGAACCTGCCTGCTGATGCAGGAGACATTAGAGACTCTGGTTCAATCCCTGGGTCAGGAAGATCCCCTTGAGCAGGAAATGACAACACTGCAGTATTCTTGCCTGGAGAATTCCATAGACAGGGGAACCTGGCAGACTACAGTCCATGGGGTTGCAGAGGTGGACAACCGAGCACTCATACTCACTCACTCAAACATCTGAGAACAGTGAAGAGCCAGGTTGACAACTAATTTTAACCACAACAACCATGTATATGATTTCATCTGTCTGCAGAAAAGAAACTGAGATCTAGCACTGTCAAAGAAGTCTGTTAAATCAGCACCATAGTTTTACATTTAATTCATTTTGTAGCTGAAACCACTACTTTTTCCTTATATTCTTCCTTTCTTTCTTATAACTAGAATCCTGAATTTATTTGGATACGTGGCCATTTAGAATAAACACTGTATTTCCAAGACTTACTTGTGAAGTAGCCATGTGACTTAGCCATGTGACTAAGATCTAGCCAATGGAATAAGAGAATACTTATCAGCTGTCTTTTCCAAGGAGTATCTTTAACAGGACAGGGTGCATCCTTCAGTTTTCTATTATCACAAATTGAATTTGGAGTAAATTAATGTGCTTAGTGTGGCAAACCAGGTAGGCTAGCAAACTGGCTTCCTTTATAAAAGCTTTATACTACTGTCAGATTCAACTTGCCTAAGGAAGAAAAATGTTTCTATGTTGCTTTGGCTCCCTGCTAAATCGGATGGTAAAGTGTCTGCCTGCAATGAGGGAGACCTGGCTTTGATCCCTGGGTCAGGAAGATCCCATGGAGAAGGAAATAGCAACCCACTCCAGTACTGTTGTGTAGGAAATTGAGTTGTTATTATATTAGGCTTTTTATTACTAATAGGTAAATAACACACTTGTTTTAGATAAATTCTTGTGGCTGATCACAATGTACATTTCTACATTCTGTATGAATCTTTCTACTTATATAGAATTCTCCCTAATTCATTTCCTAACAAAATTATTCTTCAATGATATTTTTCCATGATACCAATGATATGACATGACTTTCTAACTATGAATATATTTCATTTCTATTAAGGAAATATAAAAATTTTAAGATGCATTTATTAATCATCTATCCACATGATGTGTTGACACATTGTGGGAAAGCCCTGGAGGTTCTTCATTTCTTTAGACAAAGCATCAACTACATTAAGAACTTTAATACTTTTAAACAAAAAACTAATTCTAATTATGCTTAATCATGACTTTGTTTAAAAAATCAAAGCAGTACAGTTAAAGCCACTGTAATAGTTTTGCTCTAACAGTGTTACAGATTATTGTAAAATCAGTGTTTTTATGATGTTGGGATAATATAGCTATTCAATTTTTCTTCCAATCATTAATTCATTCAGCTATTTATTCTATGAAAGAATTAACAAGAATCTACTGAACACCAGCTCTGATGATGAACATATACACAAGGCACAGAGTCTGCTTTCAAGTTTCTGATAATCTTTGAAGAAAAAATGGTATTTATCGTGCCATGTATCAGATACATGAAAGGAGTAAGTTTAGGATATAAATGTTGCTAACTTAATGTTGGTTTTAATAATTCTGTTGATGTCCTCCCATAAGAAGTAGAAAAACTGGAGCTGTGATTATTGATTTCTCAATGCCTAGAGTTTTTCTTCTTTAGAATAGCTGAGAAACTAAGAGAAGAATGGACAGTCATTTGGACATAGATTAATGGACACATCTTTAATGTGGATCCACAGGGACTTCCAAAATTTCCCTGGTTATTATATGGCTAGTGCCAATATCTCAGGAAGCATGGCAGTCATTTTTTTCCCTTTAAACAACAGTTTTGTGGTAAGAATAAATCCCTAGGGGTGTAGAAAGTGTCAGCTGTTTGTATTCATAAGAATACTCTTCTCAGACTTCAGCAGTTAATATCACTTTCTCTCTCTCTCAAGTAACTCATGTTGCCTGAATCTAGGAAGAAATAACATAGTAAAGGTTTGTCAATATATCCCAGAAGAAAATATCACAGATGAGTCCCATCCTTTTCAAGTTCAACTTGTACCGCTACTGGATTTATCAATATTTCATGTTGATTAAAACAAATGGGGTGAGGATGAGATTTGATCAGATTTGATGAGTCTTATAGGGGGAAATAGAACTCAATTGTAGCTAATAGAACTGCTAAATGGCTGAAAATAATTGTAAGGTATTCTGAAACTTTAACAGACATGCTTCTGTAGTTTTCATGATGTTATGGATGGTAAGGAGATGTACATAAAGGTGAATCATTTTACTCATTTGTTTAGGACATGTAAAAAATATTTAGGAAAGTAAAGAAACTTTTCATTCTATAAATGTAAGTAGCCTTTGTCTTGTGGTTAGAGATTATTGAGTAATTGGAAGAATCAATGAGCATTTATGAGTGAGTTTTTTTTTTAATTGACAGATTATCTCCATACTTTGACAACAAAAATCCCTAGCTCAGAAGAGAAACAAAACAGAACATGCAGCTGAAAGAATTCAAGAAGTCAAGCAGTGTTGAAAAGAGATCTGATAAAGCAAATACTAGAAAGAGACCCATGAGGCAAAGAAACGGACATATTTAGACTTATGGCCTTAATAGTTTCAAGTGGAAAGAAAACAGAAAACTTCTCATCAGAAATCAAGATGACTGTCTGACTTACTTCACTCAATATGATAATCTCTAGTTGCATCCATGTTGCTGCAAATGGCATTTATAGCTGCATAATACTCATTATCTATAGATATCACATCTTCATCCACTCATCTTAGTTTGCTTCTGTGTCTTGGCTATTGTAAACAGTACTGCTATGAATACTGGAGTGTATTTATTTTTTTGAAGTATTAAAGTTTTCATCTTTTCCAGACATATGCCCAGGAGTGGGACTGCTAGATCACATGTTAACTCTTATTTTTAACTTTTTAAGAACTCTTTATTCTGTTTTCACAGTCACTGCACAGTTTACTTGATCCACCAAGTGTCAAAGGGTCCCCTTCTCCCCACACCCTCTGTAGCACTTATTATTTGTAGACTTTTTGATGATGGCCTTTCTGACCTGTGTGAGGTGGTACTTCAGTGATTTACATTTCTCTAATAATTAGCCATGTTGAGCATCTTTTCATGTGCCTGTTGGCCACCTGTATGTCTTCTTTGAAGAAATGTCTATGTAGGGCTTCTGCCCATTTTTTGATTGTGTTGTCTAGTTTTCTGTCATTGATCTGTATACACTGTTTGTATATTTTAGAAATTAATTCTTTGTTGGTCACATCACTTGCAAATGTTTTCTTTCATTCTATAGTTTGTCTTTTTGTTTTGCTTATGATTTCATTTGATGGGCAAAAGGTTTTAAGCTTAATTAGGTCCTACTTGTTAATTTCTGCTTTTGTTTTCATTAGTCTAGGAGACAGATCCCCCCAAAATATTGCTGTCATACATGTCAAAGTGTTCTGCCTATATTTTCCACTGGGAATTTCATAGTGTCTTGTCTTATATCTAGGTCTTTAATCCATTTTTAGTTTATTTTTGTATACGGTGTTACAGAATGTTCTAACTTCACTCTTTTACATGTCGCTGGGGAAACAGTGGAAACAGTGTCAGACTTTATTTTTTTGGGCTCCAAAATCACTGCAGATGGTGACTGCAGCCATGAAATTAAAAGAAGCTTAGTCCTTGGAAGAAGAGCTATGACCAACCTATATGGTATATTCAAAAGCAGAGACATTACTTTGCCAACTAAGGTCCATCTAGTCAAGGCTATGGTTTTTCCTGTGGTCATGTATGGATGTGAGAGTTGGACTGTGAAAAAAGCTGAGCGCCGAAGAATTGATGCTTTTGAACTGTGGTGTTGGAAAAGACTCTTGAGAGTCCCTTGGACTGCAAAGAGATCTGACTAGCCCATTCTGAAGGAGATCAGCCCTGGGATTTCTTTGGAGGGAATGATGCTGAAGCTGAAACTCCAGTACTTTGGCCACCTCATGAAAAGACTTGACTCATTGGAAAAGACTCTGATGCTGGGAAGGATTGGGGGCAGGAGGAGAAGTGGACGACCGAGGATGAGATGGCTGGATGGCATCACCAACTCGATGAACCTGAGTCTGAGTGAACTCCGGAAGATGGTGATGGACAGGGAGGCCTGACGTGCTGCGATTCATGGGGTCGCAAAGAGTCGGACACGACTGAGCGACTGAACTGAACTGAACCTAATGAGATGGCTGGATGGCATCACCAACTCGATGAACCTGAGTCTGAGTGAACTCCGGAAGATGGTGATGGACAGGGAGGCCTGACGTGCTGTGATTCATGGGGTCGCAAAGAGTCGGACACGACTGAGCGACTGAACTGAACTGAACTGTCCAGTTTTCCCAGTACAACTTGCTGAAGAAATCGTATTTTCTTCCTTGTATATTCTTGCCTCTTTTATCATAGATTATCAGACCAAAAGAGACAAATATTATATAATATCACTTATGTGTGGAATCTTTGAAAATGATACAAATGAACTTACTTACAAAACTGAAATACACACACAGACATAGAAAACACATTCATTACTAAAATGAAAAGTATATAGGAATAAATTGTGAATTTGGGATTACCAGATACTCATTACTATATCAAGGACCTACTGTATAGCACATGGAACTATATAGAAAATATATAGAACTAACAGAAAATATTTATTTTCTATATAGTTATATATATTTTCTATATAGTTATATTATATCTACATAGTTATATATATATATAGTTATATATATATATGCTGTCTCTTATACACATCGCACTCATACTCACTCACTCAAACATCTGAGAACAGTGAAGAGCCAGGTTGACAACTAATTTTAACCACAACAACCATGTATATGATTTCATCTGTCTGCAGAAAAGAAACTGAGATCTAGCACTGTCAAAGAAGTCTGTTAAATCAGCACCATAGTTTTACATTTAATTCATTTTGTAGCTGAAACCACTACTTTTTCCTTATATTCTTCCTTTCTTTCTTATAACTAGAATCCTGAATTTATTTGGATACGTGGCCATTTAGAATAAACACTGTATTTCCAAGACTTACTTGTGAAGTAGCCATGTGACTTAGCCATGTGACTAAGATCTAGCCAATGGAATAAGAGAATACTTATCAGCTGTCTTTTCCAAGGAGTATCTTTAACAGGACAGGGTGCATCCTTCAGTTTTCTATTATCACAAATTGAATTTGGAGTAAATTAATGTGCTTAGTGTGGCAAACCAGGTAGGCTAGCAAACTGGCTTCCTTTATAAAAGCTTTATACTACTGTCAGATTCAACTTGCCTAAGGAAGAAAAATGTTTCTATGTTGCTTTGGCTCCCTGCTAAATCGGATGGTAAAGTGTCTGCCTGCAATGAGGGAGACCTGGCTTTGATCCCTGGGTCAGGAAGATCCCATGGAGAAGGAAATAGCAACCCACTCCAGTACTGTTGTGTAGGAAATTGAGTTGTTATTATATTAGGCTTTTTATTACTAATAGGTAAATAACACACTTGTTTTAGATAAATTCTTGTGGCTGATCACAATGTACATTTCTACATTCTGTATGAATCTTTCTACTTATATAGAATTCTCCCTAATTCATTTCCTAACAAAATTATTCTTCAATGATATTTTTCCATGATACCAATGATATGACATGACTTTCTAACTATGAATATATTTCATTTCTATTAAGGAAATATAAAAATTTTAAGATGCATTTATTAATCATCTATCCACATGATGTGTTGACACATTGTGGGAAAGCCCTGGAGGTTCTTCATTTCTTTAGACAAAGCATCAACTACATTAAGAACTTTAATACTTTTAAACAAAAAACTAATTCTAATTATGCTTAATCATGACTTTGTTTAAAAAATCAAAGCAGTACAGTTAAAGCCACTGTAATAGTTTTGCTCTAACAGTGTTACAGATTATTGTAAAATCAGTGTTTTTATGATGTTGGGATAATATAGCTATTCAATTTTTCTTCCAATCATTAATTCATTCAGCTATTTATTCTATGAAAGAATTAACAAGAATCTACTGAACACCAGCTCTGATGATGAACATATACACAAGGCACAGAGTCTGCTTTCAAGTTTCTGATAATCTTTGAAGAAAAAATGGTATTTATCGTGCCATGTATCAGATACATGAAAGGAGTAAGTTTAGGATATAAATGTTGCTAACTTAATGTTGGTTTTAATAATTCTGTTGATGTCCTCCCATAAGAAGTAGAAAAACTGGAGCTGTGATTATTGATTTCTCAATGCCTAGAGTTTTTCTTCTTTAGAATAGCTGAGAAACTAAGAGAAGAATGGACAGTCATTTGGACATAGATTAATGGACACATCTTTAATGTGGATCCACAGGGACTTCCAAAATTTCCCTGGTTATTATATGGCTAGTGCCAATATCTCAGGAAGCATGGCAGTCATTTTTTTCCCTTTAAACAACAGTTTTGTGGTAAGAATAAATCCCTAGGGGTGTAGAAAGTGTCAGCTGTTTGTATTCATAAGAATACTCTTCTCAGACTTCAGCAGTTAATATCACTTTCTCTCTCTCTCAAGTAACTCATGTTGCCTGAATCTAGGAAGAAATAACATAGTAAAGGTTTGTCAATATATCCCAGAAGAAAATATCACAGATGAGTCCCATCCTTTTCAAGTTCAACTTGTACCGCTACTGGATTTATCAATATTTCATGTTGATTAAAACAAATGGGGTGAGGATGAGATTTGATCAGATTTGATGAGTCTTATAGGGGGAAATAGAACTCAATTGTAGCTAATAGAACTGCTAAATGGCTGAAAATAATTGTAAGGTATTCTGAAACTTTAACAGACATGCTTCTGTAGTTTTCATGATGTTATGGATGGTAAGGAGATGTACATAAAGGTGAATCATTTTACTCATTTGTTTAGGACATGTAAAAAATATTTAGGAAAGTAAAGAAACTTTTCATTCTATAAATGTAAGTAGCCTTTGTCTTGTGGTTAGAGATTATTGAGTAATTGGAAGAATCAATGAGCATTTATGAGTGAGTTTTTTTTTTAATTGACAGATTATCTCCATACTTTGACAACAAAAATCCCTAGCTCAGAAGAGAAACAAAACAGAACATGCAGCTGAAAGAATTCAAGAAGTCAAGCAGTGTTGAAAAGAGATCTGATAAAGCAAATACTAGAAAGAGACCCATGAGGCAAAGAAACGGACATATTTAGACTTATGGCCTTAATAGTTTCAAGTGGAAAGAAAACAGAAAACTTCTCATCAGAAATCAAGATGACTGTCTGACTTACTTCACTCAATATGATAATCTCTAGTTGCATCCATGTTGCTGCAAATGGCATTTATAGCTGCATAATACTCATTATCTATAGATATCACATCTTCATCCACTCATCTTAGTTTGCTTCTGTGTCTTGGCTATTGTAAACAGTACTGCTATGAATACTGGAGTGTATTTATTTTTTTGAAGACCTGGGATTTCTTTGGAAGGAATGATGCTAAGCTGAAACTCCAGTACTTTGGCCACCTCATGCGAAGAGTTGACTCATTGGAAAAGACTCTGATGCTGGGAGGGATTGGGGGCAGGAGGAAAAGGGGACGACCGAGGATGAGATGGCTGGATGGCATCACTGACTCGATGGATGTGAGTCTGAGTGAACTCCGAGAGATGGTGATGAACAGGGAGGCCTGGCATGCTGCGATTCATGGGGTCGCAAAGAGTCGGACACGACTGAGCGACTGAACTGAACTGAACTGAACTGAACTGAAACTTCTTCCTAAAGTTGATGCTATCTGACTCCCATCTCCAGATCTGTCAAGTCGTAGACCTCTTTTCTAAAGCTGATATTCTTTTAAACTAAGAATACTAGAGCTAATTATTAAATTACTCTTGGTTCTCAAACCTACCTCTTTTAGTCATATGCTTGAGATATTGATAGATTCATAGCCTAAGGTAGGACCAGCTTATTCTTCTACTATTCCTCTTATTATCTTCCAGAAAAAGTCTTCTATTTAATCTCAAAACCTGGGCTTGGAGTCTTTTATTAGCGTAAATACTTGCCTAGTGCCAACTTTTTGACTACCTATATTTCTATGGATTATTTACACATTACCATTATGCTCATTCACAAGTAATCTGGTGAATTTTAATAATATTGAAATGATTAAACAATAACTTGATGGCTTAAGTTCATTGTGCTTTTTTTTTTTTTCTACTTGAACTTTCTCTTAAGCTTTCAAATACATGTGTACTTCAATTAAACAATATGGTATCCAATCCACAGAAATGTTAGAAACGTTTTTGTGTTTTTTGTTTTTTTGTTTGTTTGAAGACACTAAGTTTTGGGATGGCTTTTTATGTGGTAATAGATAATTGTTGCAGAAACAAAAGAACTAACGCAGAAATGGGCTGCTGCCCAAACCAAAATTTAAACTTTGTGGACTGAATTTGATATAAGGACCACAGAAATGTTAGAAACGTTTTTGTGTTTTTTGTTTTTTTGTTTGTTTGAAGACACTAAGTTTTGGGATGGCTTTTTATGTGGTAATAGATAATTGTTGCAGAAACAAAAGAACTAACGCAGAAATGGGCTGCTGCCCAAACCAAAATTTAAACTTTGTGGACTGAATTTGATATAAGGCAACAAGATCAGACTGGTAATGCAATGGAGAAACTGGTTTTAAAAAAATAAAGACAAGCTGGAAAATGACAAGTCACATTTGTAACAGTGAAATAATTGAAGAATGTTGTCTGTGATGACTTGGTACAGAAAAGATTCTTTTGAACAGTGGCAGATGATTTCCAGGTAAAAATTTGGAAGTATCATTGGTTTATTTTAACTATTGATAGTAATACACAAGAAAGATGCTAACTAAACTCAAATAGCACAGTTTGCAGAAATAATTTGACTGAATATAAATGATCCAGTACTTTCTGATTTAGGAAAAAAACACTTGCCATCAATTCCAGACTTTCGAGTTTAAAAGATTTTTAGATGAGGAGATAGCCTGAAGGTCAAAAGAAAACTTAAAATATAGGTAAAAACCAACTATTAAGACTACAGAATGACTTAAATTGATGCCTAGTATACTCCCTCACTAGACCAAAAGGCTTCTAACAATCAAGAACATTGTCTCATAGCAGGCTGAAATGTCCACTTTATAGACATCTGCCCAAATTGTGAGTGTGATGATTAAGGAATGCAAAGGAACCAATCATGTTCAGAGGAAACTCACAGGACATTTCAAAAGTTATATTGGTAAAAGTCATGCCAGCTTGGACTAAAAGAGTTCAAATACAAAGTGAAAAGGATCTTTCTGTGCCTACCATGCTATGAAGAGAAAGGAGGTTAAGAAAGACCCAAAGCTACACATGTGATGTACATTTTATGGAAAAATAAGTTAGTTTATAGGGTAGATATCCACAGATAAAAATGAAACAGAAATTACTTTTGGGCAGAACACAGGTCAACTCAAGGAATATTTGATGATTTCAGATTTGGGATAGCTTTTGGCTACTACATTGATATGGAACAGTGATTGTCAGGTACCTCCCATTTTCTCCATTTTTCGGTGTGTTTATGACCATTACTCTCTCCTTACATAAACATTAGATGTTGTTTGCATTATAAGTCATTAGGAGACACATCTGAGAAAACATCTCTGCATACAATTTTAAAGCATGAGATTCTGAACTAATTATGTCATGGTTGGATGAGACATTTAATAGCAGTGGTACTTAATATAGATATTTTTATCTTGGAGAGGACAAATCAACTGGGAGAAAATTGCTGTGGATTGTTAACATTCACATGTTCACTACTTTTTTACATGTGTATACCTTTATAGTTTCCTTTCACAATGGCAGTTATACAATGTCTTCAAAGTTCTTTGGCCAGTGGAATACAAGAAAAGTTATGCCACCAGAGTTTTTTTTTTTAAATATTTACAGATTCGGGCTTGCCTCCTTTGCTGTTCTTGATATCATATAACTACTATATGAAGAATTTTCAACTAGTCTGCTGTATGATAAGAGGCATGTAACTCAATTTCATCTGTCACCCTACAACAGCCTGCCAACTTTAAGATAAGTGATTAAATCCATCCTGCATTATCTAGCTATCTCCTGACATAACAGATTATTTCAGTTACATCAGCAAATTCAAGCAAGTTTGACTGAGCCAATTCAAAAGTTGAAGAATCAATAACTCAATCCAACCCACAGAATCTTAGGATAAATGAGTGATCTTAAAGACTCCATATATTTCAGAGTGTTTTGCTGTAAGCCAAAGATAATTTATATAAATGATTGGACATATTTCATAATATATTTTGAGCTGCTTCTTCTGCTAAGTCGTTTCAGTCATGTCCGACTCTATGTGACCCCATAGATGGCAGTCCACCAGGTTCCCCCATCCCTGGGATTCTTCAGGCAAGAACACTGGACTGGGTTGCCATTTCCTTCTCCAATGCATGAAAGTGAAAAGTGAAAGTGAAGTCGCTCAGTCGTGTCCAACTCTTAGTGACCCCATGGACTCCAGCCCACCTGGCTCCTCCATTCATGGGACTTTGCAGCAAGAGTATTGAAGTGTGTGCCATTGCCTTCTCTGATATTTTGAACTAGATAATATAAATTTATCCAATGCAACTGGTGGGAAATAACACATCATTCTATAGCACATCCTTGTATTATACTAATATTGATAAGAAGCATAATAATCAAATTGAATCAGCAGAAGAAAACAGAGAAAGAAAATAACTATTTCAGATCTTCACACTGAAAGGGAGATACATTTTAATAAAACAGTTGCACGCTGTAAGGGGTGGAATTTTAGAATGATGGTATAGATTAGCCAATTGTAAGGACATTAAACATTTACAATTATTTTCTAAGAGATTTTTAGATTTGAAGAAATTTTTTAAGAGGTGAAGTCAGTCTAAAATTATGATCAAGGGTAATAGTGAAATCTGTCAAAAAAGTTTGGTGATAAAATCAGTCAATCTGGTCACAGAAGTAATTACTATGTCACTACTATATGCAAGAATTCATTCTGGGTGATGACGGTGCAAATGCACAATCACTTTCTTAAACTAGTAGGAGATTAGCAGACATATTTAGGAGATATTGGCTCAGAAAAGGTGATATAATTATTTGTTTCTTTGGTTATTGTAAAATAAGGAATATCAGAAAAAATTTGTAGCCAGAGCTGAACAATCTAATGTATAGTGACAGTTTGGAGTCTCACTGTTAATAAGAACCTGAGCATGTAACAAAATAAACTATGATTATTAGCATTAACATCTCATTATTTCTCCATTCAATTCAGTTCAGCCGCTCAGTCGTGTCCAACTCTTTGCAACCCCATGAAACGCAGCACGCCAGGCCTCCCTGTCCATCACCAAATCCCGGAGACCACCCTAACCCATGTCCATCGAGTCAGTGATGCCATCAAGCCATCTCATCCTCTGCCACCCCCTTCTTTTCCTGTCCTCAATCTTTCCCAGCATTAGGGCCTTTTCAAATGAGTCAACTCTTCTTATCAGATGGCCAAATTATTGGAGTTTCAGTTTCAACATCAGTCCTTTCAATGAACACCCAGGACTGATGTCCTTTAGGATGGACTGGTTGGATCTCCTTGCAATCCAAGGGACTCTAAAGACTCTTCTCCAACACCACAGTTCAAAAGCATCAATACTTTAGAGCTCAACTTTCTTTATAGTCCAACTCTCACATCCATACAGGACCACTTGCAAAACCAGAGCCTTGACTAGACGGATCTTTGTTGACAAAGAAATGTCTCTGCTTTTTAATATGCTGTTTAGGTTGGTCATAACTTTCTGTCCAAGGAGTAAGTGTCTTTTAATTTCAATGCTGTAATCATCACCTGCAGTGATTTTGGAGCCCCAAAAAATAAAGTCTGACACTGTTTCCACTGTTTCCCCATCTATTTCCCATGAAGTGATGGGACCGGACACCATGATCTTTGTTTTCTGAATGTTGAGCTTTAAGCCAGCTTTTTGACTCTCCTCTTTCACTTTCATCAAGAGGCTTTTTAGTTCTTCTTCACTTTCTGCCATAAGGTAGTATCTGCATACCTGACATTATTGATACTTCTCCCAGCGATCTTGATTCCAACTTGTGTTTCCTCCAGCCCAGCATTTCTCATGATGTACTATTCATATAAGTTAAATAAGCAGGGTGACAATATACAGCCTTGAAGTACTCCTTTTCCTGTTTGGAACCAGTCTGTTGTTCCATGTCCAGTTCTAACTGTTGCTTCCTGACCTGCCTACAGGTTTCTCAAGAGGCAGGTCAGGTGGTCTGGTATTCCCATCTCTTTCAGAATTTTCCACAGTTTGTGATCCACACAGTCAAAGGCTTTGGTATAGTCAATAAAGCAGAAATAGATGTTTTTCTGGAACTCTCTTGCTTTTTTGATGATCCAGTGGATGTTGGCAATTTGATCCCTGGTTCCTCTGCCTTTTCTAAAACCAGCTTGAACATCTGGAAGTTCACAATTCATGTATTGCTGAAGCATGGCTTGGAGAATTTAAGCATTAATTTACTATCATGTGCGATGAGTGCAATTGTGCAATAGTTTGAGCATTCTTTGGCATTGTCTTTCTTTGGGATTGGAATGAAAACTAACCTTTTCCAGTCCTGTGGCCACTGCTGAGTTTTCCAAATTTTCTGGCATAGTGGGGAAAACCATTAGACTATTCAGGTATGATCCAGTTCAAATCCGTTATGACTATAGTGTAGACAGAGTGCTTGATGAACTATGGATGGAGGTTTGTGACATTGTACAAGAGACAGGAATCAAGACTATCCCCAAGAAAAAGAAATACAAAAAAGCAAAATGGCTGTCTAAGGAGGTCTTATAAATAGCTGTGAAAAAAAGGGAAGCAAAAAGCAAAGGAGAAAAGGAAAGATATACCCATTTTTGAATGCAGAGTTCCAAAGAATAGCAAGGAGAGATAAGATCTCTCTTCCTCAGAGATCAATGCAAAGTGATAGAGGAAAACAATAGAATGGAAAGACTAGAGATCTCTTCAAGAAAATTAGAGATACCAAGGGAATATTTCATGCAAAAATGGGCTCAATAAAGGACAGAAATGGTAGGGACCTAAAAGAAGAAGAAGATATTAAGAAGAGGTGGTAAGAATACACAGAAGAACTGTACAAAAAAGATCTTCCCAACCCAGATAATCACGATGTTGTGATCACTCACCTAGAGCCAGACATCCTGGAATGTGAAGTCAAGTGGGCCTTAGGAAGCATCACTACAAACAAAGCTAGCAGAGGTGATGGAATTCCAGTTGAGCTATTTCAAATCCTGAAAGATGATGCTGTGAAAGCACTGCACTTAATTCTCCATTAGGAGAAGGAGATGGCAACCCACTCCAGTATTCTTGGCTGGAAAACTCCATGGACAGAGAGGCCTGCTGGGTGACAGTCCATGAAGTTGCAAAGAGTTGGACATGACTGGGTGACTTTCATTTCACTTCTCCATTGACTGTGTTTCAAGGGAAAAACTGTCGGAGAGGCATTATACTGCTTAAGCTACTTAGTTTGTTGCTGCTGCTGCTAAGTCGCTTCAGTCGTGTTCAACTCTGTGCGACCCCACAGATGGCAGCCCACCGGGCTCTGCCATCCCTGGGATTCTCCAGGCAAGAATACTGGAGTGGGTTGCCATTTCCTTCTCCCTGTCTCTTATACACATCTGATGATTAAGGAATGCAAAGGAACCAATCATGTTCAGAGGAAACTCACAGGACATTTCAAAAGTTATATTGGTAAAAGTCATGCCAGCTTGGACTAAAAGAGTTCAAATACAAAGTGAAAAGGATCTTTCTGTGCCTACCATGCTATGAAGAGAAAGGAGGTTAAGAAAGACCCAAAGCTACACATGTGATGTACATTTTATGGAAAAATAAGTTAGTTTATAGGGTAGATATCCACAGATAAAAATGAAACAGAAATTACTTTTGGGCAGAAAACTTAGTTTGTTAGCGATTATATTTTATTCCTAGTATGTAAAGTGGGCAAAATTTAACAAACTGGCCAAGAAGCTTTATGTTGAGTAAAGCTACTTCAGACTTGCACGTTGATGTCTTATTTTTTCATTGAAAACTGCAAATAAGAGATATAATCAAATGTTCTGCTTCAAGCTTGAGGGGGTTATCAATTAGGAAAAAAAATGGTTACACAATCACTACCTTTTAAAAATAAATAAGATCAATGGTTGTGAGGGACAAAATAGCAGATTATCTATCTATTGTATAATTCAAGGTTATCATTTTAAGGGTTGGTATCACTTGGTGATCCTAGAAAACCTGGAAATATTGTAGACACACTATGGTAAATTTGCAACAATAACATAAAAAGGTTTGGGTATTCTAAATCTCTCCACACCATGAAAAAAAAAAAAAAAGACAAAATTGTGACCATCTTTTCTTAGGACTCGAATTTATTCCATAGAGAATATGTTGAAATAAGGATTTTTTTTATTTTAATGAGATAAAGTGATATATCAATAAATGTCCTTGATTGACTAAATGATAGGACTTATTTTACCCAACTATTCCAATTAAGCAACTGTAGGAATGTTTATTTTTTCATTTGTTAAAATCTGTATCATAGACTTCAAACGTGAAATTTATACATCTCCTTCATTGAAATAAAACTAAGAATGCCTACTTAATTAATTAATATGCTTGTTATACTAACTGCAATATTTCTGAATTTTTGTCGCCCTCTCTTAGATACATAGAATATTCAGCACCAGAAGTATTTGGATGTGTGAACATATATGATTAGGATTCTTCTGATAGCAAGTCTGATTATCATATATGCCAGAGATTTCCAATGTCTTTGAGCAGCATGACAAAACTTGTTCAGTCACAAAAAGAAAGAGTAGTTTTGTTTCAGTTGAGTGGACTTACTCACTAAAATACCCAAAGGATATCAGCTAGGACATTCCATGTTAGGTAAACAATGGCTTTCTCCCCACTCAGACCTAATGAAAAAGTAACTTTCATTTTGTTCCCCAGATGATTATGAGGTGAAGATTTTGTAATATCCATGGCCCTTTCTACATGAATTGCTACTGCTTCTAAGTGGAGACCCTCCAATTATCTCCATATGTATTCCTTTCCTCAATTCAGGGGCCTGATCTATCATGAAAATGATAATACCAACTTCTTTAGTCCGGAGAAAGTTTTATCATGTTAATCCACATTTATTTATCAAAAATTAAAATAATATATTTAGATGATATTATTTTGAGGCTGGATACTTATTTTTCAAGTAGAGGAGATGAGGACATTGGTGGCTACTATTATCTCTGAGGATGCATTCTTAAAACCACCTAGTAATACAGCAAAACTGGCAGTTGATTTTCCCATGTCCTCTTTGCAACTGAATCTCTTTCTTGAAACACAGGTATCAAAGAAGAAGCTGAGCCTTTGTGTGACCTCATGCACAGATTGATATTTTAAACCCCATGCTTTCAGCAAGGCAAGATTTTAGCCTCATTGTATTATTCAGTACTATTCTATAACAAAATGGACTGTTGTCTTGTACTGCATCTTTCTCCAGGATAAGAGCAGAGAAGATTGTCACTGTCACCAAAGAGATAACAGCACAAATAGAACCATTTTTATAACTGGTTAACAAAACTTCAAGACTTCATAGAATCAAGGACAAAGAGTAAAAGCAGTTGGTGTACTCTTCTCCCTCCCCAGCATGATAATTTGTCGCAGGCATTGAATAACAACACCCTTACAAGAAAGGAAGGTGAGAGGGATTAGGGGCATGCCTTTTACAAACTGTAGACAATGACTGACTTTTAACAGTCCGTACATAACATCATCAGGAACAGTTTTCTGAAGGTGCTATCTGCCTCTTTAGTAAGAAAAAGCAAAAAATAACTTTCAAATGTTAAGTGTATGGTCACCTGGTTTTAACGTAGTTTAGTTACAATAAAATTACCTCTAAATGACAGTTGTATCTCTGTTAAACTAAAGACAATTTCCAAATAGTAAGCTTTTGTTCATCGGTGTTTCATTGTGACTACTAAAAAAAAATAAAACTGAAGAAGTCACCCCTTTCTTCACATCCTGGTCTAACTTGCTGGCAAATCTAACCTCCTTCTTCCTGTCTTAGTAGAACTCCCTTACTTCCTTGATATATCCATTCAATTCAAAACTTTAAAATATTATTATTTTATAGTATCTCCTTGCTTGAGAGGGAGTCTCAGGTGGCTCAGTTGTAAACAATCCACCTGCCAAGCAGGAGATGTGAGTTCCATCCCTGATTTGAAAGGATCCCTTGGAATAGGAAATGGCAACCCACTCCAGTGTTCTCACCTGGAAAATCCCATGGACAGAGGAGCCTGGTGTGCTATAGTCCATGGGGTTGCAAAGAGTCAAACATGACTTAGTGACTAAAGAACAAGAAATCTGCTTGAGAATGTTAAAATTGGTGAGGACTGTGTCCCTAAAAGTCACTGTTGACATTCCTGCTCTTATTCTTCTTTCTCCTCTTAGTTTATCTGTCAAGTATACCAACTTGGCCCACCCCAACTGGATACATCTACTACCCAAGGAAGCTTTATAATCAAGAAGAACTCTGACATGACAGACTTTACCATCAAGCAACTTTCTTGAGGCTTCAGAAACCAAAAATGTCTTGCTTGCCCTTTAAAATTTGTAATAAATAAGGAAGAAATGTCTTCATCTCTATGTGCATATAAGGCTCTTAGAGAGAAAAGTATAATGAAATAAACTCGTTCATGTGAAAAGCTCTGTTTATTTATCTCTGAAGCCCCCTCTCTCTAGAATAGGATTCCTAAAGTTGATATTACTGATATTTTAGTACTTATTGGGGTGGGGGAGCTTCCTATGCATTGTAGATGTTTAATAGCATCCCTGACTACTATTCAGTTCAGTTCAGTTCAGTCGCTCAGTCGTGTCCAACTCTTTGCGACCCCATGAATGGCAGCACATATTATCTGGATGCATATAACATACTCACCATTTATACTGATAACAAATATATCTCCAGACATTGTCAAATATTCCAGAGTGTCAAAACTGAGAACTACTAGGTAAGAACCACTATTATAGAATTTGAGTATCACCGTTAGTCACTCAGTTGTGTCCAATTCTTTGAGATCCCATGGACTGTAGCCTGCCAGGTTCATCTGTCCATGGAATTCTCCAGGCAAGAATGCTGGAGTGGGTAGCCATTCCCTTCTCCAGGGGATCTTCCCAAATCAGGGATTGAATCTGGGACTCTCGCATTGCAGGCAGATTTTTCACCATCCGAGCCACCAGGAAAGCATCATTATAAAGGACTAATTCATGAAACAAATCTGACTGAAAAATATTTTCACTAAAAATCACATTTCCCTCCAAATAACATCACATTACTAAGAAAAGTTTGCCTGAGTGATTCCTCTCTTATGGTGCCCACAGTGTGCCTGCCTATGAGAGGACCTCCCGAATATGCCTGGACAGTTCTATTTCATATGCTGAAATACTGGGTTTTCAAACTTGGCTTCCTTGTGATGTTTTTTTCATGTCTATAGTCAATAAATTGAGTATAAAAAAGCATACAATGAAATGAACATTAATTTTAAAATAACTACTAAATGCTTAATTGTTTAAACTCTGTCAGAAACATACAATAGTTCATATTATTGAGACGCCTCCAACAAAAAGATAAGATTTAAAAGATATAAATATAATGAGCTTCAGATATCCTGTAACTTGAAATTCTAAGAAATTTTGAACATTTTTCTGCAATATGTCTTATTTGTGTGCTGTCAAAATAATCTTCTAAATCATGTGAGATGAAAATAGATATCTTTCAGATATAGAATGCTTCAGAGGTATAATCAATTAATCAGTCAGACGTGAAAAACATTTAGTTTGGAACAGTTTGCTCCCTTCATTTCAGTTTTTTCTGACAATACCTTGGTTACTTTATTTTTAGTTATTATTTTATATTGTTCTGAAAGTGTGTGTGTCTGTATGCCTGTGTATGCATTGGATCTGTGTGTATTTAAGTCCTAACTTTGGCTTTAAATGGATGCTGCTGCTGCTGCTAAGTCGCTTCAGTCGTGTCCGACTCTGTGCGACCCCATAGACGAGGGCCCACTGTCCCTGGGATTCTCCAGGCAAGAAAACTGGAGTGGGTTGCCATTTCCTTCTCCAATTTAAATGGATAAATAGATTCAAAACCAAGTAAATAGAATGATTTTTGGATTACACAGAAAAATTGAATTTTAAAAGGCCTAAGTAAATAATGTTGGTTGCTCTTTCCTTCTGGAGATGTATTAATCTAAACTGGAGTGGGTTGCCATTTCCTTCTCCAATTTAAATGGATAAATAGATTCAAAACCAAGTAAATAGAATGATTTTTGGATTACACAGAAAAATTGAATTTTAAAAGGCCTAAGTAAATAATGTTGGTTGCTCTTTCCTTCTGGAGATGTATTAATCTTCTGTCACTTCCTGTAACTATTTCAATTATTTTAAAGACTACAGCCCTGACGTATTCCTTTTCCTATTTGGAACCAGTCTGTTGTTCCATGTCCAGTTCTTCCTGACCTGCATACAGATTTCTCAAGAGGCAGGTCAGGTGGTCTGGTATTCCCATCTCTTTCAGAATTTTCCACAGTTTATTGTGATCCACACAGTCAAAGGC
>SJYT01008072.1:0-55960 GCA_006410635.1 Cephalophus harveyi
TACCCTTCTCCAGGGGATCTTCCTGATCCAGGGATCAAACTTAGGTCTCCCAAATTGCAGTCGGATTATTTACTGTATGAGCCACCAGAAAAGCCTATGAATACCGGAGTGGGTACCCTATCCCTTCTCCAGGGGATCTTCCCTGCCTAGGAATGAAACAGGGGTCTCCTGCATTGTAGGCAGATTCTTTACCAGCTGAGCTACCCAGGAAGCCCAACTCTCTACCTATGAAAACTTAAAAAGTAAAGATTTGATTATTAAATGCTCAATTATTTTTCTTGTTTATTTGCCACTATTCATATATATTATATATAATATAAAATATTTTATATATAAAATATATATAAAAGAGAGAGAGCACCAAGTTATACTCATTAAATAACTGTATTTCTCATTACAACCTTTGTTACTATTTTTATAAGATGAGAAATACATGAATAGCTACATACTTCAAAGCTTACCATGTGCCAGATACAGTTTTAAGTGTTCTACTGGACTTAGCTATTTAATCTTTATAGCAATCCTCTGATATAGCATCTATGCCATACACAGTATACAGATGTGACAATGGCCCCAGTGAAGGTGAAAGAAAAGGAAGCGAAGTCACTCAATTGCGTCCGACTTTTTGCGACCCCATGGACTGCAGCCTGTCAGGCTCCTCCATCTGTGAGATTTTCCAGGCAAGAATACTGGAGTGGGTTGTCATTTCCTTTTCCAGGGGATCTCCCCAACCCAGGGATTGTACCCCAGTCTCTCAGACTGTAGGCAGACTATTTACCGTCTGAGCCACCAGGGAAACCCAGAGAAGTTAAGTGATATCTAATGAGTGGAAAACCTTGGATTTTGGAGCAAAGATGTTTGCTCCAGAATCTATACTTTTCACAGCCTTCTTGTACGTTCAGAAAACTAACATTTTTCTTTTCTCATTCTAGCTTCCAAGGTTAATAATTGTTCATAGAACATTTAAAGTGGGAGACCTGTGAATCAGTTAGAGACCAGATTAGCTTCAAACACTTGTCGTTGTTGTTTAGTCGCTAAGTCATGTCTGACTCTTTTGTGACCCTATGGACTGTAACCTGCCAGGCTCCACTGTCCATGGGATTTCCCAGGCAAGAATACTGGCGTGAATTCCCATTTCCTTTTCCAGGGCATCTTTGTTACTCAGGGATCGAACCTGAGACTCCTGCATTGCCAGGTGGATTCTTCACCACTGAGTCAAATACCACTAAAGTATACTGCATATATTAGAAATGCTTAAAAGTAGTNGGGATTTCCCAGGCAAGAATACTGGCGTGAGTTCCCATTTCCTTTTCCAGGGCATCTTTGTTACTCAGGGATCGAACCTGAGACTCCTGCATTGCCAGGTGGATTCTTCACCACTGAGTCAAATACCACTAAAGTATACTGCATATATTAGAAATGCTTAAAAGTAGTTTGTGAGTTGTTCCCTTGTATAGTTGTTGAACTAATCACAAACTTTATCTTAATATTGCTATTTGACTTACACAGTAGCATTTTGTTGTGTTCTACGAGATAACACATCATCGACACAGCTGCAGGATCCCAGGAAGTTTTAGATGTATGAGTGATGTTAGCTGACAGTAAGACCATGCAGCTGGATGGCTCTCTGGCCTGAGGAACCCAGGACTGTTGGTAACCAGCTAGACTCTGAAGCCAAGGTCAAAATCATTGTTTTAAATCCTAGATCTACCATTTGCTTGGTCTGAGACTTTGAGCAAATTTATTAAAGGAGATCCAACCCGTCCATTCTATAGGATATAAGTCCTGGGTGTTCATTGGAAGGACTGATGTTGAAGCTGAAACTCTAATCTTTTGGCCACCTGATGCAAAAAGCTGACTCATTTGAAAAAAACCCTAAGCTGGGAAAGATTGAGGGCAGGAGGAGAAGGGGATGACAGAGGATGAGATGTTTGGATGGCATTACCTACTCAATGGACATGAGTTTGGGTGGACTCCGGGAGTTGGTGATGGACAGGGAGGCCTGGCGTGCTGCGGTTCACTGGGTTGCAGAGTCAGACACGACTGAGCGACTGAACTGAACTGAACTGATATAGATATCTTTGTTTAAAAGGACTTTTTGTTTGCCCTCAAGCAGCAATAAACATTTGACACTATGGGGGGAGCACATAATCAGATTGTGAGACCATATAATAAGGACAATGATAACACTAAGAAGTTATAAATTAATGAGTAAGATAAATATGTCAGTTACCTTTCTTGTTTTACAGGATATTACAGATCATAGAAAAAAATGATAAGACTTCTAAATTTATCAGTTTTAAATGTACCCATGAGACATGAAGCAAGTAGTTGGTACTCTGATATTTTGAGAATTGAAAATTTTGCAGTTTAGTTAGGCCTTTAAACTAGATTATCTGATCTATTTGCTTTCATAATGTGAATGAAACTATATTTGACATTCTTTTTATTTTTTAGATATATTAAATACTTATGAAATTTGGCACCCCACTCCAGTACTGTTGCCTGGAAAATCCCATGGATGGAGGAGCCTGGTAGGCTGCAGTCCATGGGGTCGCTAAGTTGGGCAGGACTGAGCGACTTCACTTTCACTTTTCACTTTCATGCATTGGAGAAGGAAATGGCAACCCACTAATATCTCTTTTTGGATTTTTACTTACAAAATGACAAGGCTTTTCTTTGTGCAGATATTCTGTATTTCCTTTATTTATTAAGAGGACTTTGATAATATTTATAATTTTTCATTGAGGACATTAGTGATAGCAAGCAAATTTTGAAAGAACAAATTACAGGTTTTATTTAGTTCAACTGTGCATACATGCTCAATCGTTCAGTCCAATCTGACTCTTTGTGACACCCTGGATTGTAGCCCACCAGGCTCCCCTGTCCATGGGATTTCCCAGGAAAGAATACTAGAATAAGTTGCCATTTCTTCCTCCAGCCGATCTTTCCGACCCAAGGACTGAACTCGCCTCTCCTGTTAGTTTAAAAGTAGGCCCCACAAATTGGTGATTCTCGTATACCATCAGACAAAGTTGTAAAAGCATTGTTTCTTTCCAAAACAATGAAGAGGGGATAGCACGAGATGTTATTAGTGATTACTACATAANCGATCTTTCCGACCCAAGGACTGAACTCGCCTCTCCTGTTAGTTTAAAAGTAGGCCCCACAAATTGGTGATTCTCGTATACCATCAGACAAAGTTGTAAAAGCATTGTTTCTTTCCAAAACAATGAAGAGGGGATAGCACGAGATGTTATTAGTGATTACTACATAAATAAATGTATGCCTGCAGATGACCTGACACAGTACCTGTATGTGTTCCTGTAACTGTGAGTGTCTGAGTTAACAGAAGTTATTAGCCTTGAGGATATGGCCAAATAACTGGAAAGGGATAGGTTTTAATTCTCAGAACAATCTACTTGGATACACATCATTATCTTGCACATTGACTTGTTAAATCAAAAGAAGGAAGAAAACATAAACGTTGCTTACAACTTTGAAAAGAGGCATATTTTATTTAAAGATATGCAAAAAGTATTTTATTCAACTCAGTTCATTGTATTAGAGGTCTAAATAACCATACACAAATAATAGAACTAATGGTTCAGAGTGAAAATCTAAGAATGTCTCCTAGTGTGCATGATGAATTCAAATCATTTAATTTTAAACATGAGAGGAGATATTTATATGAGTTAGTGGGAAGGAAAGTGCTGCAAGACTTACAATTAGAGGTCTAAATAACCATACACAAATAATAGAACTAATGGTTCAGAGTGAAAATCTAAGAATGTCTCCTAGTGTGCATGATGAATTCAAATCATTTAATTTTAAACATGAGAGGAGATATTTATATGAGTTAGTGGGAAGGAAAGTGCTGCAAGACTTACTTTAAGCAATACTGTCCTCATACATTTTCAGTATTTAGTCATAATGAGACCATTTCTATGGAAATGAGTCTATCACTTTGTAGTTTCATGCAATTGATTCATTCATAATAGTTCTTTGAGATCAATGATATATTTTAATGCAACTTCCTAGGAACTTCCATTGTCACAAGAATAGAGTGCAACAAAGAAATACTTTACAGAGATATAATTCCCCATGTTCACAAACTATCTTTACATTTTCAGATCACACTAGAAATTTTAAAGATGGAATTTTATATAACTATCATAAGAATTAATTATAGTAAATACTTCTTGGGACTCAACATGTTTCAATCATAACTCTATTTAGAGTATACTCCATATGGTCTGGGAATCAAAATCAGACCAAACACAACATATGGATAACCTTCATCACCTTTATGCTATAGTTATTAAAATTCATTTAGAATAAAATGGATGGGAAGATTATTTCAAATTAATATTTTATTTGTTTCTATCAGTATCAGTACAGCAAATATATAATATCTCTTTTTGGATTTTTACTTACAAAATGACAAGGCTTTTCTTTGTGCAGATATTCTGTATTTCCTTTATTTATTATGAGGACTTTGATAATATTTATAATTTTTCATTGAGGACATTAGTGATAGCAAGCAAATTTTGAAAGAACAAATTGCAGGTTTTATTTAGTTCAACTGTGCATACATGCTCAATCGCTCAGTCCAATCTGACTCTTTGCGACACCCTGGATTGTAGCCCACCAGGCTCCCCTGTCCATGGGATTTCCCAGGAAAGAATACTAGAATAAGTTGCCATTTCTTCCTCCAGCTGATCTTTCCGACCCAAGGACTGAACTTGCCTCTCCTGTTAGTTTAAAAGTAGGCCCCACAAATTGGTGATTCTCATATACCATCAGACAAAGTTGTAAAAGCATTGTTTCTTTCCAAAACAATGAAGAGGGGATAGCAAGAGATGTTATTAGTGATTACTACATAAATAAGTGTATGCCTGCAGATGACCTGACACAGTACCTATATGTGTTCCTGTAACTGTGAGTGTCTGAGTTAACAGAAGTTATTAGCCTTGAGGATATGGCCAAATAACAGGAAAGGGGTAGGTTTTTATTCTCAGAACAATCTACTTGGATATACATCATTATCTTGCACATTGACTTGTTAAATCAAAAGAAGGAAGAAAACATAAACATTGCTTACAACTTTGAAAAGAGGCATATTTTATTTTAAAAATATGCAAAAAGTATTTTATTCAACTCAGTTCATTGTCATTAGAGGTCTAAATAACCATACACAAATAATAGAACTAATGGTTCAGAGTGAAAATCTAAGAATGTCTCCTAGTGTGCATGATGAATTCAAATCATTTAATTTTAAACATGAGAGGAGATATTTATATGAGTTAGTGGGAAGGAAAGTGCTGCAAGACTTACTTTAAGCAATACTGTCCTCATACATTTTCAGTATTTAGTCATAATGAGACCATTTCTATGGAAATGAGTCTATCACTTTGTAGTTTCATGCAATTGATTCATTCATAATAGTTCTTTGAGATCAATGATATATTTTAATGCAACTTCCTAGGAACTTCCATTGTCACAAGAATAGAGTGCAACAAAGAAATACTTTACAGAGATATAATTCCCCATGTTCACAAACTATCTTTACATTTTCAGATCACACTAGAAATTTTAAAGATGGAATTTTATATAACTATCATAAGAATTAATTATAGTAAATACTTCTTGGGACTCAACATGTTTCAATCATAACTCTATTTAGAGTATACTCCATATGGTCTGGGAATCAAAATCAGACCAAACACAACATATGGATAACCTTCATCACCTTTATGCTATAGTTATTAAAATTCATTTAGAATAAAATGGATGGGAAGATTATTTCAAATTAATATTTTATTTGTTTCTATCAGTATCAGTACAGCAAATATATAATTAAATGGGTTTTAATAAGATAGAATTAGATTTGAATTTGCCTTTATAATCTATTCATAGGAAAAAATTCTGAATGTCCTTTTACCTTATTAACCTTTGTTTCACATGTAAAATGTGGTTAGTAACACTCCCTTCACAAGTTTCTTTATGGAAATATATTCCTGAGAATCAAATAAGATAATGAGTCCAAAGTCATACCAGAAAGTCTATAATATATTAAGTGCTTGATAAATAATATTTTATTAGTACTAATTAGTATACTTCATTGGTGGCTCAGTGGTAAAGAATCTACCTGCCAATGCAGGAGACACTTGTTTGATTCATGGGTTGGGAAAATCCCCTAGAGGAGGAAATAGCAACACACTCCAGTATTCTTGCCTGGAGAATCCCATGGATAGAGGAGCCTGGCAGGCTATAGTCCATGGAGTCACGAAAGAGTCAGACATGACTTCGTGACTAAACAACAAAGTATACTAAAATGGTGTGTGTGTTCCTGTTTTTAACCCAGAAAAGATTATAGAAATAAGAAAATTGTCAGTTAATTCAAATTGTTTCTTGTTCTCAAATAAATTTTCATTAAGGAAAAATATATAAATCATCTAACTCTCCTACTAATAGAAAATAATTTTAAAAAACATGTTAACAAACTTAATTATTTAGCAAACTCCTGGGAGGGATCTTTTAACCTGCAGCAATACATTCTCACCTTATTAGATTAGACTAATCCATGCCCTGTAATCATTGCAGGCCCTTTAGATACAGAAAGACTTATTTCAACAAACATACCAAGTTGTTTCTCTCTTTCTCATAGCATTTGGAAATACAAAAATAAAATATACCCAGTTTATGTTAATGTTCTATATCAATTTAATAAAATTGAAAAAATATATTTAAAATACAGGTAAAATGAGGAAATCATTTAAACTAAGTTGAAAGACACTGTTATTATTAAAACTATTAGCTTAAAACATACAAAATTAAAGAATCATGATATTTATTTGCTATTGCTTACCAAAATGTTAAAAGAACAATAGCATGAATTGTATATTTAATACATGTGTATATACATGTTTCTTTAAAAGCTAGTTGCAAGTTATATCTGTTCTAAGTGCTAGGTTGTGTTAGACACATTTATGCACATTTATTATGCACATATATATATCATATATTTTCCATAATTTAGCTGTACAGTATATATCCAAGACATGGGCCAAACTTTAGAAGGATCCACTCCAAAGAAATGATTCTTCTTGGATTACTGTTATTTTAAGTTATTTTTGTTTTCTTTCATTGAGTTTTTTCAGGTTTCTTTTTTTGCCTTCTGAATCAAGTAGAATTATTTAATTAAATAGTAAAATACTCTAAGTATTAATAAAAATCTCTATTTTTAGAGATTTTAGTCTGAAAGATTTTAACCTATTTTAGATTAATAAAATCTCTATTATAAGCCAGGAAAACAAAACAAAACTGTTTATTCCTCAATTTATACGGAACCATTTATGCAACTGTCCTGTGTACAAGTATGTCTGTATCTTCTACTACAGAATTAGAATATATACAAAAGATATTTCTTATAAAGTTTGTTGGTTTGAATCAGGGTTTTTCAACCTTAGCACTATTGACACTTTAAGGTAGATAATCATGTGTTTATCAGAGGTTGGCCTGTGCATTGTAAATGGACAGCTGCTTCCCTGGCTTGTACCCACTAGATGCCCTTTACAGCCTCCTCTCCCTTCCCTCCAACCAGTTGTGACAATCAAAAACGTATCTGGATATTTCCAAATGTTCCCTTGGGGTAAAGCTGCTGCTGGTTGAGAACCACTAATTGAAGTTAAGATACAATATAACCAATAAATTGTAATTGATTGACAAGTCTAGTTTAATGTATAGGTTCCTGTTCATCCTCTCCATTCATTTTTCTTGCAATTTATTTGTTAAGGAAACCAGTAGTTTATCTCAGTAGCATTTTCCACAGCCTGATTTTTTTGTGGATGACCTCCCTGTTGTATAATTGAACACATTTATTTGCCTCTTCTATTTCTTACAAATGGGCTGTTAGACCTAAGAAATTTGATAAAGAGTCTGTCCTCAGGGAACATGGGTTTCCTACTTGGTTTCAAAAGGTGTGCAGATAAACTCAAAGATAGAGAAATCTTAGTAGAAAAATTAAAACCTAAAAAGTTCAGATTAATTTTTTGGGGCTCCAAAATCACTGCAGATGGTGACTGCAGCCATGAAATTAAAAGACGTTTACTCCTTGGAAGAAAAGTTATGACCAACCTAGATAGCATATTCAAAAGCAGAGACATTACTTTGCTGACTAAGGTCTGTCTAGTCAAGGCTATGGTTTTTTTCTTTGGTCAAGTATGGTTGTGAGAGTTGGACTGTGAAGAAAGCTGAGCGCCGAAGAATTGATGCTTTTGAACTGTGGTGTTGGATAAGACTCTTGAGAGTCCCTTGGACTGCAAGGAGATGCAACCAGTCCATTCTGAAGGAGATGAGCCCTGGGATTTCTTTAGAAGGAATGATGCTGAAGCTGAAACTCCAGTATTTTGGCCACCTCATGCGAAGAGTTGACTCATTGGAAAAGACTCTGATGTTGGGAGGGATTGGGGGCAGGAGGAGAAGGGGACAACAGAGGATGAGATGGCTGGATGGTATCACTGACTCAATGGACGTGAGTCTGAGTGAACTCCGGGAGTTGGTGATGAACAGGGAGGCCTGGCGTGCTGCAATTCATGGGGTCACAAACAGTCGGACACGACAGAGTGACTGAACTGAACTGAACTGAATGCTAAAAGTAACAGAAAACATGAGATAAAGGAAAAAGAGAGTAAATATTAATACAAAAATGAATAGACTGAAATGGAAGAAAAAGCAAAATTCAAAGGGCAAAATAAAGTTTAGTAAGGAATATTATGAAATAAAATAAGCATGAGAAATTATGCCAATTTAAAAAATATTTATCAACAAAATTGCTATTAGTATCATGAAATGTGAAAATGTTAGCTCCTCAGTCATGTCAAGCTCTTTATGACCCCATGGATTGTAGCTCACCAGGCTCCTCTGTCCGTGGAATTCTCCAGTCAAGAGTATTAGAGTGGGTAGATTTCCTTCTCTGGTGGATCTTCCTGACCCAGGGACAGAACCCAGATCTCCTGCACTGCAGAAAATTCTTTACCATCTGACCCACTAGGGAAGCCCATTAGCTATCATACAGAGTTAGATATTTTTCAATGATTGCATAAAAATCATAAGAACAGAAGCATACTAAACTAGTTATTCAAGGTGGTGAATTACAAAAGGAAAAATTACATGGGCCAGAAAGAAATAAAGAAAATCTAAAACAAAAGACAAAACTAAATAGGAGTTTCTCAGCAATTAAGCCTAGGGAAAGGCTATAAAGGTATAAATGAAAGCCACAAAATTACTAAGTAAAAGAAACTAATCTGAAAAGGCTACACAGTATATGCTTATATGGTATTCTTGAAAAGACAAAACTGTAAGGATAATAAATAGATCACTGGTTGTAAGGAGTTTCAGGATGAGAGAGGGTTGAACAGATGACCAACAAAGGATTTTAAAGGGCAGTGAACTATTCTGAATGATATTATAATTGTGGATACATAATACTCTGCATTTGTCAAGACCCAGAGAACTTTATATCATAAACAGTAAAACGTTAAGTGTATGCAACTTAAAAAATCATTTAAGATGTCAGGGAATACCAAAATGAAATGTAGACTACAATGAACTAATGTAATTGTATTACAAATGTACTAACCTCACTAAATGGAGTTAAGGGACAAAAAGCTGACTTAAGTAATTTTAAAAATGAGTGGAGACTCTAAGACTAAAGGCAAAAGGAACTGTACATAAGCACTGTACTACTTGGCAAAGTTCTTGACCATTGAGGTGTGGGTTAACAATTTGTACCCAATACTTTTGTACACTGAAATTAAACAAGTGAATAGATGGCAGATGCTGGGAGACAAGTTTTTCATTGTTGGTGTGGTGATTATAGAGAAGAAAAAGTGGAAGTCTAGTACGATCCATTTGGTACTAGATTTAAGTTGAAGACACTGGCATGGATTTTAATTAATAATAATATGCCAATATTGTTTCATTTATTTTAAGAAAATGTATTCACTAATGTAAGATATTAATAATAGGAGAAACTAAGTATGAATATTTGTAGAGTCACTGTTCTATGAATCTACAGTTACTTTACATTTGATCTTAGCCAAAAGACCAAGAAATGATTGAATGTACAACTATTTTAAAATATAAAATTCATTAAAACATACCTCCTGCATGCTAAAAACTGGATAAATTTTGTCTGTCTTCCTACTTGCTGGATATATTTTTTCAAAATTTCTATATAAGGAAACTAAAGATTAAGCAATCAGTTAGTATATATTTCACCAAGTTCCAAAATAAATATCTACAAATCTAAAGCCTGGTGTCTTTTCACTAGTGTACTATAATTAATAAGCTTGTGCCTGACTTTATTTTTCTGGATTCCAAAATCCCTGCAGATGGTGATTGCACCCATGAAATTAAAAGACGCTTACTCCTTGGAAGGAAAGTTATGACCAACCTAGACAGCATATCAAAAAGCAGAGACATTACTTTCTCAACAAAGGTCCATCTAGTCAAGGCTTTGATTTTTCCAGTGGTAATGTATGGATGTGAGAGTTAGACTATACAGAAAGCTGAGCGCCGAAGAATTGATGCTTTTGAACTGTGGTGTTGTAGAAGACTCTTGAGAGTCCCTTGGACTACAAGGAGATCCAACCCGTCCATTCTATAGGATATAAGTCCTGGGTGTTCATTGGAAGGACTGATGTTGAAGCTGAAACTCCAATCTTTTGGCCACCTGATGCAAAAAGCTGACTCATTTGAAAAAAACCCTGATGCTGGGAAAGATTGAGGGCAAGAGGAGAAGGGGATGACAGAGGATAAGATGTTTGGATGGCATTACCGACTCAATGGACATGGGTTTAGGTGGACTCCGGGAGTTGGTGATGGACAGGGAGGCCTGGCGTGCTGCGGTTCACTGGGTTGCAGAGTTGGACACGACTGAGCGACTGAACTGAACTGAACTGATATAGACATCTTTGTTTAAAAGGACTTTTTTTTGCCCTCAAGCAGCAATAAACATTTGACACTATGGGGGGAACACATAATCAGATTGTGAGACCATATAATAAGGAAAATGATAACACTAAGAAGTTATAAATTAATGAGTAAGATAAATATGTCAGTTACCTTTCTTGTTTTACAGGATATTACAGATCATAGAAAAAAATAAGACTTCTAAATTTATCAGTTTTAAATGTACCCATGAGACATGAAGCAAGTAGTTGGTACTCCGATATTTTGAGAATTGAAAATTTTGCAGTTTAGTTAGGCCTTTAGACTAGATTATCTGATCTATTTGCTTTCATAATGTGAATGAAACTATATTTGACATTCTTTTTATTTTTTAAATATATTAAATACTTATGAAATTTGGCACCCTACTCCAGTACTGTTGCCTGGAAAATCCCATGGATGGAGGAGCCTGGTAGGCTGCAGTCCATGGGGTCGCTAAGTCGGGCAGGACTGAGCGACTTCACTTTCACTTTTCACTTTCATGCACTGGAGAAGGAAATGGCAACCCACTTCAGTGTTCTTGCCTGGAGAATCCCAGGGACGGGGGAGCCTGGTGGGCTGCCGTCTATGGGGTCGCACAGAGTTGGACACGACTGAAGTGACTTAGCAGCATGAAATTTAGAAATTTTATACAATCAGATTATTTTTTGCATCCTTACTTTTACACGAGAAAATGTAATTAATGAAAAATTTGTGGATCATTATGACTTTTATGCACCTAACATCATTAGTAAATTTAAATGCATTCCCTTTACTTTGACTTTAAAAGGAAAGCAATCCATTGATTAATGATGGTTGAAATTTCTTTTCTTCTTGTGTTACTCTAATTCTTGTAAGTTATAGCAGGTCAGAAAACATCTGAGTGGTTTGTTCAGGAGTCAATTACTTTTACGAATACATTAAGAAAGAAAAAAAATGTTCAGTATATCACCAGAACTTAGTGGAGGGCTGAAGTGAGGCTTTCAAATTCTTCCTTCCCAACTTGTCCTTATAAAAGCTAAATAAATGCTTAAATGTTTATATTTATGATATAATTTCTTTTGAATTTTGAGATATAGTATATATTTGAAACTAGTGTCTCATAAACAATTTAACTGATACATGGATATGTACATTAGCTACAATAGATGCCAACTTACTTGAGTCAGATCCTTCACATAAACTCAAAATTATTAAAAAAAAAAAAAGATTTCACATAAATAACACATGATGGGAAAACAGTTCAAATTCAAGGATCTTAAAAATAGTGTTTTCCAATTTATTTAGGCAAAGATTTCTAATGATACTATTTATACTGCTATTTATAAGCATAGGAACATAACCCACATTTACAAAGTCTTCAGGTAAAACAGCTAAGAAAGCCATGTCCCTTCCTGAGGCTAATTCATTAGCACTTCACCTATGACAGTCACCAGCATTAACTTTCAAATGAACTTTCCTAACTGCTAAAAATAGTAAGAACAATTTATTGTTCCTGGAATGGTTTTGCATATTGAATATTTTACTATCTAAAATAATGCATTAAATATACATACAGATATACATAAGTATACTCATACAGTTTTGTGTCCAGATATAGTCAGAGATTGTTAAAGATTCTGAATAGAAAAATCAAATAACTAAAACCCAAGGTATTATTATATGAATAATAATATTCATAAACAATGCTGCTAATACATTACCAGATGAAACTGCCATTACTTTTTAAAGAGGCAATATCCATTATTTGCCCTGTCATTGAAGCCATTCATTAATTGTGACCTCCATCTCAACATGGCGATGTTCACAATGGCATGCGCAATTAATTATGCATGAGATTTGTTCAATACTTTCCCCTGAAAGTGCTGTAATTTCCAACTGTACTAATAGCTTTCAATTTAGTGAACACTTCATAGGATTGAATATCTAGGAAAAGCTTATAGATGAATAAATTCAATATTTTATGGGAATGAAGTGTTGTTATTTTATTACCATTCATTTGTACAAAGTAATAAGCCTTGCCAAACTGTTTTTACACTGTGTAATACATTTAAAGTTGTGAGCTATGCAGTGGGAGGTATTGCTATTTCTGTTTTAACAACTTGAACAAAATCATAAAGAGAGTGGCTGAAGCAAGAAGCCAAAAAGAAAAAGAGTTGAATAAGGAACTCAATGTTGTTGCTGTTCTATCACTAAATCATGTCCAACTCTTTTGCAACCCCATGGATGGTAGCCGGCCAGGCCCCTCTGTCCTTGGGATTTCCAGGCAAGAATACTGGAGTGGATTGCTAGTTCCTTCTTCAGAGGATCTTCCTTACCGAGGAAGCAGGTGGGTTCTTTAACACTGAGCCACCAGGGAAGGCGGGTAACAGGCACTCTCTAGTAATAAGGAAATTTATGTAGAGCCACAGTAAAATTGGAGAGAGCTGATATTCTACAGGAGAATAATACCTGATGTAGTCTTTTTATTGAAACTAATCCAGTGAATATTGTTTTCCAAGGCTTGACTTTCAGGTTCTAGCTTTTTAAATTTTCTCTTTCCCTTCCCTATCTTTTCCATGTAGAATAAAAGCAGAACCCCTATTAATCTCAAGTGAGCAATATTTCCTATGTGCCCACAAGGAGAACAAGGGGAGCATGTGAAAACTGAGGATGCAGCAATCTGGGATCCTCATCCCTCAAGTTATATAACACACAGAATTTATCAAGTTCTCTTTCTGTATAAAGCACTGCAGGACTAATGCAACCCCTTGTTCCATGCTTCGGTAAGGAGTTTACAATTTAAAATGATCAAGCTTTCAATTTGTTATGTAGTAAGAGATATTAATCTTAATCATTAATCCAACAAATAGGAAGGCAAAGCAGTTGTCAATTCTCTGCATTAACAAAACCTTAGCTTAAAAGTTATAAAATTTGACTCTACTATGTTTTTAACATAATCCTGTTATTACTGGTTTTACCTTTCTAATATCTTCATTTTATAAATAATTTAACATTGTGTACTTGTTTTTCTACTATTCTTCATGATTTTTAAAGCTAATGATTAGCATACTGCTGCTGCTGCTGCTGCTAAGTCGCTTCAGTCGTGTCCGACTCTGTGCGACCCCACAGATGACAGCCAATTGGGCTCTGCCATCCCTGGGATTCTCCAGGCAAGAACACTGCAGTGGGTTGCCACTTCCTTCTCCAATGCATGAAAGTGAAAAGTGAAAGTGAAGTCGCTCAGTCGTGTCTGACTCAGCGACCCCATGGACTGCAGCCTCCCAGGCTCCTCCGTCCATGGGAGTTTCCAGGCAAGAGTACTGGAGTGGGATGCCATTGCCTTCTCCGGATTAGCATACTAGAATACTAGAAAATTAATTCAATCTTATTATTGCCAATTATTGGCTGGAACTGCTATATCATCAGTCAGAGAGATTGTAGGAGTAAAACAAAGAAAGTTAAATAGCAACCTACAATTTATCAGCATTCAATTACTGATTTAATGGGGGCTTCCCTGTGACTCAGACAGTAAAGGATCTGCCTACAATGCAGGATGCCCAGGTTCTATCCCTAGATCAGGAAAATCCCCTGGAGAAGGACATGGCTATCCACTCCAGTATTCTTGGAGAATTCCATGTACAGAGGTGCCTAGCAGGCTATAGTCCACCAGGAGACTAAAACTTTCAACTAATGATATAATATTTATTTAAAAAACCCATGAGTGAAATACATGATTCAAAGTCATAAATGCAAATTTGTGTTTTTAACTTAAATCTATATAACTCACTATAGGTAGCTATTTTATCTCTGTTCCCAGAACTTGCCTATGTTTTTATGGAAAATTTTGCATCCTTTCACACAAAGCTTGGGCTTCCCCACAGCTCAGTTGGTAAAGAATATGCCTGCAATGCAGGATACCCCAATTCGATTCCTGGGTTGGGAAGATCCCCTGGAGAAGGGAATGGCAATCCACTCCAGTACTCTTGCCTGGAAAATCCCATGGATAGAGGATCCTGGCAGGCTACAGTCCATGGGGCCGCAAGAGTTGGACACAGTGACTAAACCACCACCACCACCACACAAAGGTCATGCAATTTTAATTGATTCTAGGATACACATACTCCAGGAAGTGGTTAACTTCAAAGGAGAGTCTATGCCACAGTGATAGATATAATGAGGAAAAAATCTAAAAGCTTTTACGGTAAACACCTACAAGTTAATCATTGTGACAGTCCAGCAGCAATTTCAAATTCTGTCAGGGCAGACATATGTGATAAGGCTTTACTTATCAGATAAGATAAGGCTTTTCTTTTAGTTTTACACTTATTTTAGGACATGTTATTACTAATTCTTTCTATCTGTAACAATAAAAAAGCAAAATTTCTCATGTTTAAAATAAGCATTGGACTTTTTGGGACATGGTGGCAGTGACAGAAACCTAATTTTGAATATTTTTGAATCTGTTTCTAAAAACAGGTAACACCTTCATGGACAACAGTTAAAACAAACTTGACTGTATTGCATCTCTTCAAAACACAAAGAAGTAGGGCCAAATCATGAAGAGCCACAAGGCCTGCCTGGTATCAACATCTGAGCAGAAGAAGCAGAGAAAACTAACAGGACAAATGAAGGACCTGACAACAGGAAATCCCCCAAAGAACCAACAGATATTCACTGAAATGTTAGCCAAAGTGAGCTGAATAATTATAGGCTATATTCTTAGAAGGAGAAGGGTGCATCTGCTACCATGATGTGAATAAATGAAGAAAAATGTGTATAGATTCAGTTAGCAAGAGATTCTGTATCCTATGCAACTGCTGCTAAGACGACCCAACAATTAGTGTTAGTCTTTCAGTGCCTGACTCTTTGCAACCTCATGGACTGAAGCCCACCAGGCTCCTCTGTCCGTGGAATTCTCCAGGCAAGAACGCTGGAGTGGGTTGCCATTCCCTTCTCCAGGAGATCTTCCCAGGGATCAAACCCAGGTCTCCTGCATTGCAGGATGATTCTTTACCATCTGAGCCACCATGCAAGCACAATTGTTCCTGTTACTTAATGTGTTATGCTTTATCATTTTTTTCAACAATGCTTCAATGAATATCTCTGTACCTAAAATTCTGTATACATACATCATGTTTAAGACTAGGTTCTTGGATGCTATATTCCTGAATCAGAGATATTAAAAACTTTTGAAACTCTGTCTTTCAGAAAGTTTAAACACATTTATACTTCATCAAGGACTTCCCAGGTGGCACTAGTGGTAAAGAAAAAATGAAAGAAAGAAAGTGAAATTGCTCAGTTGTGTCTGACTCTTTGCGACTCCGTGGACTTGTAGCCTACCAGGTTCCTCATTTCATGGGATTTCCCAGGCAAGAATACTGGAGTGGGTTGCCCTTTCTTTCTCCAGGGGATCTTTCCAACCCAGGGATTGAACCCAGTTCTCCCTCATTGTAGGCAAATACTGTACTGTCTGAGCCACCAGGGAAGTCCAGTGGTAAAGGAACCAACTGCCAATGAGAAGACATAGGTTTGATCTCTGAGTTGGGAAGATCCCCTAAAAGAGGGCATGGTAACCCACTCCAATATTCTTGCCTGGAGAATCCCATGGACAGAGGAGCCTGGGAAGCTACAGTCCCTAGGATCTCACAGAGTCGGATATGACTGAAGCAACTTAACACTCACACAAATTTCATCAAGTAGTACATTGAAATTCCAAACTTCTAGAATACTACAAGGAGTACTCAGTACATATTTACTGATTAAGTACATAGATAAACAATAGATTAGATAGATAGTTTCATATCAACATCTTTGGGAATCATTACAGTCATAAAATTACATTACATGACCAGTTCTAGAAACAATGGTATTACAAATATCAAGTTTTTTTTTTCTTAATACAAAGGAAACCATTAGTACCCAAGATTTCGCAAGTGCCAGCATACTAACAGTAGAAGATATTGAGACAAAGGCTTTAAAAATATCAGAATTTTAGTAAAGTTGTTAAAAATATATTTCCCGTTACCCTGTAAAACATTAGAACATGTTAAATATCTTTTATAAAACAATTTTATGACTTTAATGCAAACATAAGTACATATTTCTCTCTACTTCTTTTAGATGGTTGATCAAGCTAAAGAACTAACAGGTTTGACAAGTAATGTCATATTGTGCCCTTTGTAGATTTTCCTACTGTTGATGAATGGCATAAAATGCTATAAAAAATTTAAAAAAACTACTGATAATCTATAAAATCTACAGTCCTTTTAATGTATTGTTGCTTTTTCTCTATCAGTATTAAATATAATAACTCTCAATGTAATTTGAAGAACAGAGCTATTACATGTCCAATTTAAGTACTGCACTCTATTTGACATGATATATAACAAACCAATTTAGAAATTTTAGTAAAAGTTATGTAACAGTGCTAATGCTTTGTTTCTTGTTGCCTTATCTGAAAAATTGTCCAGTTGAGTTTTCTGTTCATTCAGTGGTCAATATAGCTTGAAATTTGCCTCAGATTTTCCCTTTTGAAATAATGGTTTTCTTCTTTCAAAATGAATCATGCCTTGATAGCTTAGGTCCTGATTTTAAACCTGGGAGATGACTGGAATCTCACTAAATTGAAAATTCCTGGTTCCCTGCTGCTTACTTCCAACTAATTTAATGGGGCTGAATTAAGTGTAAGAATTCAAGGTGACAAAAATTCAAATAAATGGTTGCTGGTCAGACAGATTTGGGAATCACAGACTTAAAAGACTACAGTAGTTTTCCCTTTTCTGAGGGAATATTTTCCAGGACCCACAGTGGATGCCTGAAACCTTGGATAGTACCAAATCATATACATACCATGTTCTTTCCCTGTACATACAAACATATGACAAAATTTAATTTATAAATTAGCCACTGTAAGAGAATAATAGCAGTAACTATTAGTAAAGCAATATACTTCAACAAAAATTATGGAAAGGTAGTCTCTCTTTCTCTTAAAATATCACATTATGCAAGCTTATTGCCTTTTCCATCTTAACTAAGCACTTATCCCAGAGAAGGCAATGGCACCCCACTCCAGTACTCTTGCCAGGAAAATCCCATGGATGGAGAAGCCTGGTGAGCTGCAGTCCATGGGGTCGCACAGAGTCGGACACAACTGAAGCGACTTAGCAGCAGCAGCAAGCACTTATCACATACTGTGGCTATAACTTGCAGTCTGGGGCATTAAACCAAAACTAGCATAAATTTCCCTTTCCTTGTTTGCAGTTCCATGGATATGAGATTCATTCGTACCAGAGACCTTAGCATGCACAGCAAATGATTTTTTTTTCCCTTTCCTTAAAAAGTCATAAACTTTCACCTTTCACAGAAGGGAGGTATTTTCCAGTTTCTCTTTATTAGCATATTCTAATTGCAAGGAGATCCAACCAGTCCATTCTAAAAGAGATCAGGTGTTCTTTGGAAGGAATGATGCTAAAGCTGAAACTGCAGTACGTTGGCCACCTCATGAGAAGAGTTGACTCATTGGAAAAGACTCTGATGCTAGGAGAGATTGGGGGAAGGAGGAGAAGGGGACGACCGAGGATGAGATGGCTGGATGGCATCACTGACTCGATGCACGTGAGTTTGAGTGAACTTCAGGAGTTGGTGATGGACAGGAAGGCCTGGAGTGCTCCAATTCATGAGGTAAGAGTTGGACATGACTGAGCGACTGAACTGAACTGAACTGAACTGAAATGCTGGCATTACTACTCATGTGCTTTGGAGCCATTATTAAGTTAGATAAGGGTTACTTGAACACAAGCACTGTGGTACTGTGACAGTCAATTTGATAATCAAGAGGGCTACTAAGCAACTAAAGGGAAACACTGGACAAAGGCATGATTCATATCTGGAGCATGACAGAGCTGAATGATGAGAGATTTCATCATCCTATACAAAATGGGCATGCAATTTAAAGCTTATGAAGTGTTTATATCTGGAATTTTTCATTTAATGCTTTCAGACTGCTATTGACCATGGGTAACTGAAACCATACAAAGTAAAATTGTGGCTAGGGGAAATTACTGTGTATATAATAACACACATGTGTCAAGTGTCTCTCTGTATTAAAAAACGAAGTACCAATAAATCCTTTCATTGGTGCCCTTCACCAAATCAAGGATAAAGGAAGTAAAAAAAAGTCCAAAATGAAAGATTGTTTGACATATAATTTTAAAAACTACTAATAATAAACATATACTTCAAAATGCTAACCATTTTATAGTAATTAAGTGACTATGAAAGCAAAAAAGAGTACAAAATAACTTGCTCTTGAGAAGTTATTTTGATTATATGCTTAGCATCATAAAATGGTTTGATTACATACAAAATACTGCCAATAGTCAAAACACATTTCATGAAATACCTTGTTAATTATAATGACTTCATCCTAATGATCAGTCCCAAATTCTGGAATGCCATCCTTTGACATGAGTTCTAACTGTAAATTAAAAATAACTGAAGATGACAATTATGTAATAAGGTTACTTATAAATTTTCCTAATGGTAATTAATCAAGTAGGGTCTTTAATCAAAGCATCTTGACATTTTTAGTGTGAATATTTAGAAAGCAATCAAAATCATGTGATGCTTTTTATATAGACAAAATATTCAGGAAATATTTATTAAACAGATTACTAGGTACTAGGTGAATTTTTAAGTGTGAATCATGAGAAGAAAGTAATTAATTGTCCTAAGGGAACTTAAAATCTAGTCATGGAGATTATGCAAAAATATACAAATTATTAGTAACAAATATAATCTAAAAGGTGGTAAAGTTGACCATCTCGTGATGTCCATGTGTAGAGTCTTCTCTTGTGTTGTTTGAAGAGGGTGTTTGCTATGACCAGTGCATTTTCTTGGCAAAACTCTATTAGTCTTTGCCCTGCTTCATTCCGTATTCCAAGGCCAAATTTGCCTGTTACTCCAGGTGTTTCTTGACTTCCTACTTTTGCATTCCAGTCCCCTATAATGAAAAGGACATCTTATTTTGGATTATATTTTTATCACTACCTCTTTAAACTAGATTACTTTAAAAAGTAACTTGATTATTTTAACCAAAAAATGTTTAAATAGATTGGTATGAGTGGATAAACATTTCCAGTCAGAAAATTAGGGAAGATTTTGGGATAGTTTATATTTTTGATCATTCAAAGACAAAGATTTGCAAAAATTAGAAAAAATGGATTACATTTTTATCACTACCTCTTTAAACTAGATTACTTTAAAAAGTAACTTGATTATTTTAACCAAAAAATGTTTAAATAGATTGGTATGAGTGGATAAACATTTCCAGTCAGAAAATTAGGGAAGATTTTGGGATAGTTTATATTTTTGATCATTCAAAGACAAAGATTTGCAAAAATTAGAAAAATGCAAAATCTAATTGAAAGAAATGAAGCAAGAAGAATTGTACTTTCTATAAAATGTTTATAGAGGTGGATCCATAATCATAAAAGAAATGACATGGAAGACATTTTGTTGTTAGCTTGTGGTCTTGGGATTATCTATCTAAATATTATTTAATAGAAAATGTTGCTCTTCTTGTTCAGTCACCCAGGCATGTCCAACTCTTTGTGACCCCATGGACTGCAGCACTCCAGGTCTCCCTGTCTGTAGGGATATAAATATGAGAGAAGAGAAACAGTAGCTTTTTTTTTTTTTAATAACATTTTTTTCTGTTTAATTATCATCATATCATTAATCTCTCTGTGAATTATACCAGAAATGAATTAGTTCGTGTTTACTTGCAGGATAACTTCTGCCTAGAATTTTTAAAGTCTGCTGTTAGCAACAGGCAGTGTTTCCAAGATGATCGTTTGTTGCAAATAATGGAACACATTGTTCAACAATTTGCAGAAAGCCATGAGGAGTTTCTATTTTCTGCTTTCAAATGTTCATACTAAAAAACTGCAGGTTTGAAATCAGTTAGTTTCATCCTTTACTATAGATTTTTTAGCCAATGGAGAGATCCAGGGGCAATTTTGGATTACATTTTTCTCACTACCTCTTTAAACTTGATTACTTTAACAAGTGTTTCGAACTTTACAATACTTTGCAAAACTACCTCTAGGTTCTTACATTTCTAATCAACTTTTATCCTGAAGTATTTGTAATTTCTCTTGAACTTCTGAAGCTTTCCACATTTTCCCAGGAATGATATACTAGAAAATATATTCCTTTTTCCCTCTAGGTTGACTAAACTTAAACTTAGGCTTCTGAAAAGCAACCTGAATTTTGGGGTTTTATAAGACTGTACATAAAATGTAGTATTCACTATATTTTTGACACCTTCTGGTTGCAAATATATTCCTATAATTGCAAAACTGTGTGATCAACAAGTAGAATGGCATATATGAATCTCTCAACCTACTTTCCATTGATCTTTTAGTTTATCAAATTTCTCACCCTCCATTCCACTTTTTCATATTTCAAACAACATAACAGTTTCAATAACACTTTTATTTATCAACAACACTCCATTTATATTTAATATTTTTTCTTGATAACTGCTATAAGTGTCTATTCTTACCTTTGTAGAACAAAACCTCAGCATGATCTTTTTACTCTGTAAAGCTATCATTATAATATTGAAGTTTAAATGGGAACAAATGGGGATATAAATCTGTCATAAAAATAAACATAGGACAGCTATTCCATGTATTTGAGAAACACTAGTCCCATCATGGGCAATAGATGGAGAAACAGTGGAAACAGTGTCAGACTTTATTTTTTGGGGCTCCAAAATCACTGCAGATGGTGATCGCAGCCATGAAATTAAAAGATGCTTACACCTTGGAAGGAAAACTATGACCAACCTAGATAGCATATTCAAAAGCAGAGACATTACTTTGCCAACAAAGGTCCGTCTAGTCAAGGCTATGGTTTTTCAGTAGTCATGTATTGATGTGAGAGTTGGACTGTGAAGAAAGCTGAGTGTCGAATAATTGATGCTTTTGAACTGTGGTGTTGGAGAAGACTCTTGAGAGTCCTTTGGACTGCAAGGAGATCCAGCCGATCCAGCCAGTCCATCCTAAAGGAGATCAGTCCTGGGTATTCATTGGAAGGACTGATGTTGAAGCTGAAACTCCAATCTTTTGGCCACCTCATGCTAAGAGTTGATTCATTGGAAAAGACCCTGATACTGGGAGGGATTGGGGGCAGGAGGAGAAGGGGATGACAGAGGATGAGATGGCTGGAAGGCTCACCCACTCGATGGACATGAGTTTGGGTAAACTCTGGGAGATAGTGATGGACAGGGAGGCCTGGCGTGCTGCAATTCATGGTGTCGCAAAGAGTCGGACACAACTGAGAGACAGAACTGAACTGAACTTAACTGAGATGAACTGAAATGAATAGACCTGAAATTAAAGAATCAGCAGTTCTCTTTATTCTATGCACTCAATAATTACTGGGAAACAAAAATTGTTTCAACCTAGAGGCTGTGCCATGCATGTCATTCAAATATGCATGGTCTACGTGCTTCAGATTGTTGGCTCTTCATGCTTTTAAACCTCTAGGTCAATAATAAAGTCTTTTATTTTTCCAAATAGTTAATTGCTATTAATTTTTATCAATAGCAATTGTTAATTGTTATTTCTAAATTTGTTATTTCCAAATTGTAAGGAAAAGTTATTCTTGATATAGCTTAAATTTTTACCAGATCCTTCTGTAAGATTTCCATATGAAAGTGAAAGTGAAGTCGCTCAGTTGTGTCCGACTCTTTGTGACCCCATGGACAGTAGCCTACCAAGCTCCTATGTCCATGGGATTTTCCAGGCAAGAGTACTGGAGTGGGTTGCCATTTCCTTCTCCAGAGGATCTTCCCAACCCAGGGATCAAACCCGGATCTCCCACATTGTAGACAGATGCTTTACCGTCTGAGCCACCAAGGAAGTCCCTGGATTTCCATATAGTAGGTATTAATTATAAATGTTATAGATTCACAGCTCTCTAAACAGGGGTGTTAGTGGTTTAAAATTAAAAGATAATAAAATTAGAAGTAAGTATATGGACAGAGGAGCCTGATGGGCTACAGTTCATAGAGTCACAAAGAATCAGCCATGTCTGAAGCAACTTAGCATGCACAAGTGTATGAAATGGTAAACAAATGCATACTCTTTGTGGCAATGGAAGTTTAGTATTAAACAAAACAAAGTTCCAGCAACCTTCAAGGGATTACAGTCTAATGGAAGTCTCTGAATTCAAGATAGATTAACAAGAACACTGTTCAATCACATAGTGCTGATCTGCTTACTTCTTGAGCTAAAATGGTTATACAAGTCTATCTCGAAAATGTAATTTCTATACTTATGGATTTTCCTAACACACAGAACTTCCAATGAATAGTGTTCTGATAATTGCTTCCATTAAACCAATTTAGAAACCATATATTTTATGTACAAATAAGAAAGGAAGCAAATTAGATTCAAATGCATACTGTGCTAAGTTTTGTGATTACATATGGAAATTAAGGAGTGCTGAGAAACTCTACTTTCTTTTGGATGCCACTGTCAATTGCATGACTCTGCTAACAAAACAACAGTAGGCAAGATCTGGCTTCACCTCTTGAACAACAGCAGTACAGTGGTCTTTTACTGAACAACACTGCAGGTACAACATTGTGCTGTAAATATTTTCTGAAATCACAATTCATTTTCTTTCACTGAAAGATGTTTGCAGCTTTTATTGGAAGTCAACTCATATTATTAAAGAGAAAATAATGTTCAAATTTTGTAGTATGAGTGAAATGGGACAGTACTGTGTATATATTGCATTGGCTAAATTGCTTAAGTCCTTATTTAGTTACTTTGGATTTAAATTTGAGGTTCAGTAATTTTGTAGGTATTCCTTTTTCTATTATTTCTGTGACCTGTTACTGACTGTCTTCCTTCTGTTACTGTTTAAACAAAAATGTATGTTTTAGAAAACTAAACCTTATCAGAAGAAAAGGTGTTGTTTCTTATAAATTTGAGGTAATGTGTATAGCTACTGTTCTCCCTCATTTCAAAAGAGCAAGTACAAAGTAGATGAGAATGATGCTAATGATTAGGCAAAGTTAGGGGAAAAGGAGAGGGTCTCTCTGTGGTATCTGAGTCTGCTTCTTCAGTTTAGCTAATGCCTAGCTTATCTCTGCCTTTCCAGTAGATTGATCATTGACTCTTTCCTTAGATTCCATGTGAAAATAAATTTATTTTGTTGGCTCAAACTAATTTACACTTGATTTTGTCACTTGTGGCTAAAAATCTTAAGGAATAGACTAACACATTTGCCTCTTATGTTAAAAGGCCAGTGAAATGCTTGCTGATAAGGCATTTGATTCAGGATTAACACCATAGCAAGTTTTTAGATGAAAAAGGAACCTAGATATACCATAAAGTGTGGTTCAAAGGGGAAATTTAACTTGTAGTTAAATGTGATACAATGACGTAGCTCAGGGAAGCAAGGCAGCAGAAGTAAGGAAATGACAGTAAGGGTAGAGATGAGGAGGCAGAGTCGGGAAATATTTAAGTGAGATTTCAGCAAGTTGTGGTGAGGCAGAGAGTGGGAGAGGCAGAGAATGTGATGCTTGTGACTTCTCAGGCTTTGACATGCAGAAGAATGACAATACTGTACATCAAGTCTTGGATTGCAGAATATTCTTTGGAAGAGTAGCTGATGATTTGTATTTTGTTTAGGATGTTATGAGATTTCTCACTTCTGCTTCTTCCAAGTCCTACTATTGAATACTTAACTAATAGATGGTTATTTGATTCAGGAAGACAAGGGAAAGAGATAATCTTTGGATTTATATTTTGGATTAATTATCATATATAAAGTAGTGGAAGGGTCTAAACTATATAGAGTCACCTGAATTGCTGCAGACTATGAAAACTGTGGGAGAACAAAAACAGAAACTTGAATAATAGCTACATTTCAGGAACAAGAAGTGAAAATAAGATAGTCAGAGATGTACAAAAATGAGCATTTAGTGGTATACTCACATTGTTGAGAAAAGGTTTAAAGAAACATGCATAGTCATGCTAATAAAACCCAAACTACCAAGAGCACAGATGTTAGACTGGGAATTAGACAAACTTACTTTTTGTTTTTGCTTTGACTTTAACTAATGGCATGATATCTAATAGGCCATTTATTCTTTCAGAAACTTGGTTGGTAATAAAAGGATGACCTAGGAGACTTTAAAATTTATTTCAACTTTAAATCCCCATGGCTTATTATTTCTCCAACATGTATCACACTAGAGAATTGTGATGATATTTGAACACTAAATCTTTAAGCATATGCTGATGTTTAGCCCCCTATTAGCTTATTCAACAATCATTTTACCTGTCTGTTATGAATTTCCTCAGTACCAAATACTGGGACTACAGCAAGGAGCAAATAAGTTTTCTGGGTTTATATTCTTTAAAATCTGGTCAGAGAATAATGATTGTAAGCTAATAATTACAGAAATAACACTAAAGTAAAAATGGCATAAATAAAAATTACTTAGAACAGCGTGAAATGCAAAGTCTTAACAGAAAATAATCCATATTAGTAGTTTAATACCATAGCATTTGATCAGACATTTGATCAGAAGATGGATAAGAATAGACCATGTGAAGAGGCTGGGGAGAGAAAGCATGGGGTAGTAAGACACATGTGACAGTGAGGCAAGCAGAGGGAACAAAAAGAATGTGGCTTGAAAAAACTGGAGAGATATTCAGAGACAGGAATATGCAGAAATCTGTTAGTCATATTTAAGATTCTTAATATCCTTAGTATATTATGTTAAAAAGCCATTGGGGGATTTTTAAACCAAGAATAACGTGATCCTATTTGTGTTTTTAAAAATTATTCTGGTTGCTAAAATAGGGAAGGTCTGAGGAAGATAAGAGCAGATGTTGAAGGAAGTATTGTCAGGCTAGTGAAGTAGCAGAGATAAGGAGTGATGACAGCCAGGGCTAATGTGACAGCAGTGACAATGGGGTAAAAGAGGACTGTTTGACATACAAGCAGAATAAAAGAAAACAGCACAACCGTGATAGGCTGGGTACAGACAGTGTGTATGAGGCGGGTGTAAATGATAACATCCAGATTTCTAAGTTTAAGCCACAAGAAAAATGAAAATGTCATTTTCTATGATTGCGAGCACTAGGGGAGGATCACATTTAGAAAAGAAGATCAGAAGTTCAGTTTTGAACACATTAAATTTGAGAAGTTAATTGGATCTTGTCAATTCTGTTGCTTATCTAGTTTTTGTAAACATATTGCCTTGCACTAAACAGTGTTTCACTTCATTCTTTTTGTATCTTTTCATTAAGTTAATGTCTTAGACTTTAGAAAATTAACTTTATGCAACCAGTAATGTAATGTGCATTTTCTTTAATAAAATAATTTTTCTATAAATTTCACAAATCAAAAAGATGATGTAAAATTTTATGAAAATCTATAATGGGCTTCAAAACTTTGGGTTGATATTATGAGAACATTTATGGGAAGAAAAAAAAAAAACTTAAGAAAATGAATATCTGTTAACATTATGGGGAAATAATAGAATAATGACAGCTGTACCAGCAAATATTGTCTGCAAATGGTTTCATGTAATTTCATATAAGCGTTTCTCAAATGGCTCAATAAAAAAGAATTTACCTGCAATGTGGGAGACACACATTTACCTGCAATGTGGGACACACATTTCCATCGCATGGTCAGGAAAATCATCTGGTGGAGGAAATGGCAACCCACTCCAGTATTCTCGTTGAAAAGTCCCATGGACAGAGGAGCCTGGGAGGCTACAGTCCAAAGGGCCACAAAGAGTTGAACACAACTGAGTGACTGAGCACAATTCCATATAAACAGTTAAATTAATTTTAAAAGGCATTCTCCTAGTTCATACACTTGTACAGTAAGTTGAAATCCATACACAAATCTGAATATATTTAGCATTTACCCTCACAAACAAAAGAGGCTTAGTTTCATTACTGGCCTGTTGAGTTAGTTTCAGTTTTTATTTCATTGTTGTTGTTTTCCTGTGTATAACATCAAAGTGTGTAATCCAAATTTGGACATAATTTGTTTCAAGTTTTTGCTTTATTTTTTCCGTCAGGCAAGAAGCTGTTTATTCACTATAATGCTGAAAGTTGCTGCTTTGTTGAGTACCTTAGATACTGGCATGTACAAGCCTTAGGGTTTGTTTTAATTTTAACATTTGGTCTTTTGGTTGAAAGTCAAATAAAAATAAAATTAGGTGTTTTTTTTTTTTTTTTTGTTGTCAAACTTTCTCAATCTACTTTATCCCAAGCTCTATCCTACCTCATCTGTAATGTGAATTTGTTATTAGTTGAGTGCCAGGAGCTAAATTAAAAAAAGAAATAAAAATTTAATTGCTTTGTGGTATCTGTCTGTTTCAATTATCTTGAATCTCTACTTTGTGTTGCTAGTTGAAGGAAAGTGCTATAGTTTTTTTTTCTTTCTTTTCCTCACCTCTGTACCTCACATGAGTATTGAGATTGAAATAAATACCAACCAAAAAAAGCAGTTAATACAAATGTTGAAACTCATGGTGCACCCTGCCTTATTCAAGAAAACTGCTAATGCATGACATTGCTACATTGGAACAGAAACAGTGAAAGTGCATAGGGGACAGAAAACACTGGAATAAAAAGACAGAAGAAAAAAGTTAAAAATGCAAACTATCAAAGCAAATGGGTATGGTGCCTGATAGATTTTGTTGAAATTAGCCTGATGAAATAAATTGATTCCAGTTATAAATTGATAATATGTGGGAAATCATATCATTTAGAAAATATGCTATTAAACATCTAGATAAGCAACAAGTTCTGAATTTTTCGTTGTCAAACACAAGGCTTTGTGGTTTATTAAGGACCTGATATTGTGGATAGAAAAAAAAAAAGCACACTCTTTAAGCCTAAGAGGAGAAAAGACAAAAACTTTAGACATCCATTTTCTCAATAATTTAATTGGTAAATAAGGCTTCAATTTCATTTTTCCAGCAAGTAAAATGTCATAAAATGTCTCCAGCTTATTCTCCTTCCTAGAATGAAATAAAATTTGTTCCTTTAGAGTTTAAGAAAAATGGACTCTGGATTTTTTGTTAAGTGGAAGAGATTAAGATATTTTAGCACTAATATACTATAAAATATTTTATTATAGAAAATCTGTTTTCAATATATCAACATTCAGTACTCACTCTTTTTCGTGGTAGGAGAAATAACCTATTGTAGTACATGAGGATATGGCACAAATGTCACAGGCTGACTCCCAGCGATTGCTGATCTTATATAATTCCCTCTTTTTGAGTTTTAGCTGTTCTTGTAACTTTTATCTAACCAACAAAATATGACAAAAGTGTAGAAATGTCACTGCCTTGATTAGGCTACATGTGGCAAAGTGTTAGCTTTCTGTATGTATGTGTGTGTGTGTGTCTGTCTGTCTGTCTGTCTCCACTAGAGAATCTCCCCAGTGGCCTTGAAAACACAGTCAATGTAGTAAACTACTTAAACAGTGTACCTCAGGTAAACTGGAATGCTTCATGAGGCATCTGGAAGCTCAGGATGGCCTCCAGCCAATAATCAGTAGGAAGATGGGCCCTTGGTCCATAAGGAAATGGACCAACCATAAGGAAATGAATTTTGTCCATGGGATGAACTTGAAATGGATTCTTCCCTAGCATAACCTTCAAATGAGAACGCAGTCTGGTCAACTTTGAGGAAATAAGCAATACTTGCTTCTATTCTCACTGTCTTGAAGCTAGAATCATCTTTTTAAAAAATGTGTGTGCTTAAGGGGGAATGGAAATGGGAAAAAAGAGAAAAACAAAATGATGACCTTTTATCCGTGCTATTTATCCATAGTATTTAAAAGCTCTGTCCCCCTAAATATGGCAAATAAAATGTCTTTATATCTGGCCAACTCAGAGGGATGTCTACTTCTTAAATGCAGAGGAAAGTCAATGGAAGAGTTTTGTGTGACCCCAGAGTCACTTAAAAAGGGTATTAAAAATAGTGATATAAAAGTGTTTATGGGTGGTAAGAATAAATCTATGGATAAAGAGAAAAATAAGAAGATAAACAACAGTACTCCAAAAGAATTGTACGCTTATATTTGATAATAACTTAAATAAATTTGATTTTTGCTGAATGGGCACTTGAAGTAGAAAACATTTTAATTTTAGTGGCCAAAACGAAAAGTCAGATATTTCAGAATATGGTAGTTAATAGGGTTGAGTTGGCTAATATGTTAAAATGAATGAGATGGAGGGATTCTTCAGTGACCCCTACACACCTGTTGCTTGCAAATCATGGTGATAAAAATTATTGTATAAAATTATTTAGTAGCCTCTGCCATATTTCTTGGGCTTCTCTGATGGCTCAGCAGGTAAAGAATCCACCTACAATGCTCCTACTCTGACTATAAAATTTATTATCATAATCTGCTCTTGTTGAGAGGCTGAGGTGAATGGCCAGATGGCTCTAGCTCTAGGACTTAAACTAGCATTTTACAGATCACAACATTATTATTCAGACCTGGGTAAAGTATTTATAGTATCTTGTTTTTCCTTTGACAACTTATTTTGTAACAACAGCCTATTTACTACTGCTGAGAACAGCTATCTGGAGGAATTGCACACCTAGATATCAGGCAAATATAAAGAGAAGCAAAGTTTTTGTATTTTTTCCTTCTTGAATATAAACACCATATAGGAAGGCATTTTGTCATTGTTTTCCCCTCATATGTTCCACAAGGAGGAAGAGAAGAACATAAAATGGCACTCAATCAGAAAAGAGAATTCTGATATTTTTTGGAAAAAAAAATGCTGACACAGACTAAGTGGGATAAAAGTGATATGTATGATACAGTCCCTGATGCTGGGAAAGATAGAGGGCAAAAGGAGAAGAAGGCATCAGAGCAAGAGATGGCTGCTTGGCATCACCAATGCAATGGACATGAACTGTGGCAAACTTCAGGAGACAGTGAGGGATGGAGAGGCCTGGTGTGCTGCAGTCTGTGGGGTTGCAGAGTCAGACACAACTGGGTGACTGAACAACAATAACAAATGATACAGAAAAGTGTTTCTTAATATGTTGAAATGTAACCTTTTTGTTAATGAATCACCTTTATATACATGGTGCTGTAGTACATTCTATAAAGGTTAGTTCCTACCACCAATATATGGATTCCCAGATGCCTCGGTGCTAAAGAATCCACTTGCCAATGCAGGAGACATGGGTTCAGTCCTTGGGTCAGGAAGATACCCTGGAGAATGAAATGGCAACCCACTCCAGTATTCTTGCTTGGAGAATTCCATGGACAGAGGAGCCTGTGGACCACAGTCAATGGGGTTGCAAAGAGCAACTGAGCATGCACACCACAACTGAGCAACTGAGCATGCACACCACCAATATATATGTATATATACATATGCATAAATATATATTTTATAGACAACTACAAACAAGTACACATATATGCATAAATACATTAAACACACACATATATGTACATATATACATATATATACATACTTATCTAAATAACAAAATAATAAAAATGTGTATGACTCTGGATAGCAAATTTCAATGAAATAAAAACATTTTTCTTTGATTTGTTATATGTTTTTAAAAATATGTCTGGATATTATCAGGTTCTAATTCTATTCCATGGGGCAGTATTATGAGGAAAGGGAATCTATTCAAGTCCATCCAATGGTTTCTTCTTATGCAGTATTCATTGGTGAGAGTCAAATACATACCAGCCACTTTGCTAGGCTAGTACAATGAATAAATGAGTGAGAGAAAAGAATTGCCCTCAATTATTTCTATATGGATCTAAACTATAAAGAGCTAAGATTGTTAGGGAAGGTTAAGTATATATACAGTTCCATGGAATTGCAGGTGGGCATTAAGAAGGAAAAACTGATTTCTGGGAAGTATCTGCAGAGAAAATTTATGTCTCAGAATGCATAGCTCAAAACTCTGAAATTGAAATAAGAGCAAAGCAAAACAAACAAAAAACCCTCATAACTAAAGGAAATCCCTCCAAAAATAAACTTCTAATCATAAACACAAATCACAATATGCACACTGTCCTGAATGTTCTAGAGATTCACATAACTTCAAGCTGCAATTCCAACGTCATACTGGGTAATTGAGGCAAAGCCTTGCCAGGAGGATAGTCAGATAAGAGCTGCCTGAATAGATCCATGTGCCTCAAAGGACACGCTCAGGGAATCAGAATCCTATGAAAGTCACCCCCACAAAAGTGGGTAGTAAGGAAATGCATTTGCTTATATCTTGTCTCTGAGTAAAGAAAGTGAAGCAACAAAGAACTGATAAAGAATTTATGCACTGAAGAATTCATAAAGAAAGCTGAGTGCCAAAGAATTGATGCTTTTGAACTGCAGTGTTCCAGAAGACTCTTGAGAGTTGCTTGGACTGCAATGAGCTCAAACCAGTCAATCCTAAAGGCAATCAGTCCTGAATATTCATTGGAAGGACTGATGCTGAAGTTGAAGCTACAATACTTTGGCCACCTGATGAGAAGAACTGACCCATTAGTAAAGACCCTGATGTTGGGGAAGTTTGAGGCTTGAGGAGAAGGGGATGACAGAGGATGAGATGGCTGGATGGCATCATCAACTTATTGGATATGGGTTTGAGCAAGTTCTGGGAGTTGGTGATAGACAGGGAAGACTGGCGTACTACAGTCCATGAGGTTCCAAAGGGTCGGACACAACTGAGTGACAGAACTGACTGACTGTCTCTGAGTAAAGGAGGAAAATGCTTCCACTGAGAAACTCAACCAACTCTCCTGTGGACAGCTAGCCTGAATCCATACTAGCTGTGTGGCACAAAATCCTTCAGGGCCACATAAGCCTATTTTTGAACTATTTTTGGTATATTTAACTTGAAGAATCAGTAACACGTGAGATTACTCAATATATATGTCTAAGAAATTCCTTTGTAAAGTAGCCTGCTGGAAACTGTGAGTCATCCTTGCCTAAGGGGCCTACAATTTCCTAACAACTAGGTTACTTGAAGGAGAATTTGGGTTTCTAAGAGATATCTTTTAGCTTCTACTATGCTTTTCTCACTAAGCTGAGAATGTCCTTACAATTACTTTACAGGATGGGCTGCGAACCAAGTAAATGAGAACTACCCAGGATATTTTTTTTTTTTTAATTGCACACCTCTGTGCCTTACTCCAGGCCTGAGGATGTAAATTATTAATATCAAAGTTTGAGAAATTGGACCACAGTGTGGGGCTGCTCTTCAGAAAGCACTGGAGAAGTCAATAAATATTATTTTTCACATGAAAAAGAGGCATTTATAAGGAGTGCCATGCCAAAACTGAAGAAGAATATTTGAACTGCACTTCGAAAGCACTCCTAATTTTAAGGTGAGAGCAATAACAGTTATTCAAAACTTTCCTCCAAATAAATGGCGCAAAAGAAAGAGCTGCTGTCTATTCTCAAACTTAAACACTGGAGGTGACATGGAAATGAGAGGGAGTGTGACATACTCCAGAGGCAAATATCAACTATAAAATACACACATAGCCAACAGCAATAACAAAAACCTTTGGAAACCCTCAAGAAGACAAAATGTGGGACTTCCCTGGTGGTCCACTATTAGGTATGGAAGCAGAAAAGCAAACAATTAGAAACAAATCCTTGAAATGTCAAATGTAGAATAAAAAAAGAAGGTCAAACACAAAAGAACAAACAACAGATTTATAACAGATTTAATATTTCCTTCTCCAGGGTATTTTCCAGTCCCAGGGATCAAACGTCGGTCTCCTGTATTGCAGGCAGATTCTTTGCCATCTGAGTCACCAGGGAAGCCCTAATAAAAATGCTATATCACAGTATAAAGTGGGCAAATATTTTCAAAATGCTTAAAAATATTTTAAATGCTTTAAACTCAGGTAAAATATTACCTGGAGTATGAAATCTTTTAGTAATTAACCAAAGATTCTCTTTAATTGCTTTCTAGAATTCTGTCAAGAGTTTTTTTTTTTTTTTTTTTAAGGAAAAGATGAGAGATCCAAAAGAGATCAATGAAATAGGGAAAGTAAAGTGAACAAACAATAATAATAAAAAAGTATATTCTCTAACAAGGATGTTAGATTGATTTAAAAGAAATTTCTTTTTATTTTTTACCCTTACATTGAAACTTTGCACCTTCACTCAACAAACTTTTCTTAACCTCTTGAGCTGGGCTAGCTGTATAACTTGCTTTAGCCAACAGAATAATGCAGAAATGGCAGTGCCCTCTTACCTAGCCTGGGCTCAAAACACATCGCTGTTTGCTCTCTTATCCTTTTTTGTTTTTATTTTAAATTTATTTATTTTTTACTTGAAGGATAATTGCTTTACAGAATTATGTTGGTTTCTGCCAAACATCAACGTGAATCAGCCATGATGACAGCAGACTGCTAGAAAACAGAAGGCTTATGTTATGGCCTTGAATTACCCACTGGTTGCCCACTGACCTTGTATTTTCTTCACATACTCCATCACCTTCGCAAGTGGGTGGCTCTAATTCTTTGAAGAGTCTTTAACAGGGTCACCTGCCATAGTTTATTCTCAGCCACTCTTTAGGCTCAAGTTTTATCCAGAACATTGTATATTCAGAATTCAAAGAAAACTTAAAGGTCATGCTATTGTCTAAAGTTTCAGATGCTCTTCTTAATCCAGGGAATGTATCAGTTTGCCCATGAAAGATCATAGTGCTTCCTAGGTCAAACCTTGGGACCTGTTCAAAAATCTTTCTTTACTTCTACTCTTGTGCATGTGTTATATGCCACTTCAGTCATGTCTGACTCTTTGCAATCCTATGGACTGTAGCCTGCCAAGTGCCTCTGTTCATGGGATTCTCCAGCCAAGAATACTGGAGTGAGTAGCCATGCCCTCCTTTGGTGAATTTTCTTGACCCAGGGATCTAACCTGCATCTCTTACATATCCTGCATTGGCAGGTGGGTTATTTACCACTAGGGCAACCTAGGAAGCCCTATTCTCTCTATTGTTTATTTAAAAGCAACAGACTTAAAAAAAATACTTTGGTTTATCTTTTTCCCCCTAATAAAACATATATATCAAATTGCTTGAGTACCTTTAAATAAGATACCTACAGAAAAGATGAAAATCATTGTCTTTTAAACTGCTTTAGGGAAACAATAGGCAGTTAGCTTGAAAATGTCATTCATAGTATAATTTGATGTTGATATGAAGGCTTATGCACAAGAACAGAAAAGCAGTACAAATTTTCTTAGGCAATAAAAAATAAAAGTTGTTGACTTATAAACCCAAATTCCAGGAAAAGATAAAACTAGATAGTTGCCACTTTTAAAATAAAAGATTCACTATTTCCCTTTAGCCAAAAGCTAATTCATTTATTCAAAAACACAACCTAATATGACAATGATCAGGCCAAAATTTCCACAAATCAGCCCTGAAGATAGAATCTTGTAAGGAGTTGGCATGGGTGGAAAATAAGCAATGAGCTCTAAGCTTCCCACAGGGCTCTGCTTGTGGGTAACCCCAGGGCATCAGGGTGTTGGTGTCACTTTGTAGTAAGCTAATAGGGGTCTGTACTTTGGATATCATTTTCCAAAACACATTAAACAAGCTTAATGCACTCTAGCAGGCCTTTTATTACTGCCTGTAAATGTCTTAAAGAAAAGAGAATCAGATCCCTGAAAATCATTGTTATTTATATGTTTACCAAAAATCTACGTTGCTGTTTGTAAATGGAAGTTACTGGTAAAGCAAATATGACATATTAAGGTATGACAGCTTTGAGAAATTCCACAGGAAAAGGGGTCATTCTAGAGTAATACAGACTGAAAAATCTTTATTCTGTTTGTACTTTTTTAAAGCTTGTGCACTTTAACTTTTTCAATGTAAATAGATTTGTTAGTCCCGAGTGTTTCTTGCAGACAATCTGGTGAAAGATATCTATATTTTAAATATTAAAATTGCAGGAACAAGCAGTACATTTGTTAACCTTACTGGCAGAAAAAAAAAGTAAAAAGATATTAGGTAAAATTAAGCTTTTTATTAAGCACACCATTAATATAAAAGCAGAGTGTTTAAGAGCAGCACCATATTGTGACATAAAAATTACAAATCATATTTTCTAGACCATTACATACATTTGACATATTGGTGGAGATTTTCATTTGTTTTTTGATAATTATATTATCTATCAAATTAATTCGTTTAGATATATTTGAAATAATTAGCAGATAACTAATGGCACCCCACTCCAGTACTCTTGCCTGGAAAATCCCATGGATGGAGGAGCCTAGGCTGCCATCCATGGGGTCACTAAAAGTCAAGACACGACTGAGCGACTTCACTTTCACTTTTCAATCTCATGCATTGGAGAAGGAAATGGCAACCCACTCCAGTGTTTTTGCCTGGAGAATCCCAGGGACGGCAGAGCCCAGTGGGCTGCCATCTGTGGGATCGCACAGAGTTGGACATGACTGAAGTGACTTAGCAGCAGCAGTAGAATAAAAATGTTGTTCTGGCTTTAGAAATTTCAATTTTTAACAAAGAGAATTAAACATTTAGAATTCTCTCCATACCACAGTAACAGAATTGTATGTTTCATGTGGTCTTCTTAAGTATAAAACTCTTAGAAGAATTTTAACATTTGCCAAAAGATGCACAGTCTGATGTTTTTAATTATATGGCTCACTTTTCAAGGAAAAGTTTGAATTCAATCATCAATTTATTAGGTATACAAGGGAAATGTTGTGGCATGAACATCTTTTCCGATATGATGAAAACAGTATGCATGTGTTCATTTGTACGTCTTTCAATGTATACTATTCTAGGAGAATATCCCTAACAGAGAGAAGTAGCAAAATATGCATATAAGGACAATATTGAAGTGAGCTATTCATTGGCTGGCTTAACTTACTTTTAAACAGATGTGTTAAACACACATACAACCACACAGCTTCATTACTCCCCCCCCTTTACTTTTAGTTTATTTATATTTAATTAAAAAAACTATACATCCCAAATCTTTGAAGGAAAAAAAGTTCTTCCAACTGAGAAAAAAAAAAAAAGTCAATATTAATTCCTGAGACTCATCAAGACCAAATCAAAAAATCCTAAGTCAAAGACTGATAATCTTCTGCCTTTCCTCTTTACGGTATGTATCCATGAAGGCTTACAAAATTATACTGGGAATTGTATGTCACAAAGAGCTTGTGTTAGCATTTTCTAAAGATAAACAAAAAAAGGAGACTTTTTTTCATAAAAGTAATAAAGCTGGAAGCTAACATGTCACACTTTTAAACTATTGGTACTGCATTTAATTGAACTATATTATATCCCAGGAGTGCTTGTTTACAAATATGTTTATAAAAGAAAATAAATATTTACTGTGCACTTGATGCATTAGTTCAGTTCAGTTCAGTCATTCAGTCATGTCCAACTCTTTGTGACTCCATGAACTGCAGCACACCAGGCCTCCTTGTCCATCACCAACTCTCGGGGGTTTACCCAAACTCATGTTCATTGAGTTGGTGATACCATCCAACCATCTTATCCTCTATCATCCCTTTCTCTTCCTGCCTTCAGTCTTTCCCAGAATAAGGGTCTTTTCAAAGGAGTCAGCTCTTCACATCAGGTGGCCAAAATATTGGAGTTTCAGCTTCAACATCAGTCCTTCCAATGAAGACCCAGGACTTATATCCTTTAGGATGGACTGATTGGATCTCCTGGCAGTCCAAGGGACTCTGAAGAGTCTTCTCTAACACCACAGTTCAAAAGCATCAATTCTTCAGTGTTCAGCTTTCTTTATAGTCCAATTCTCACATCCATACATGACTACTGGAAAAACCATAGTCTTGACTAAACGAACCTTTCTTGACAAAGTAATGTCTCTGTTTTTTAATATGCTGTCTAGGTTGATCATAACTTTCATGGCTGCTGAAAGGTTGTTGTTGTACCACAACGCCAGGATTCTTGGTCCCCGGAGGAGAAGAATTCAATCCGGGGCCAGAGACGAGGCTTAATCACTCAGAGCTTTTGTGTAATAAAGTTTTATTAAAGTATAAAGGAGATAGAGAAAGCTTCTGACATAGGCATCAGAAGCGGGCAGAAAGAGTACCCCTCTGCTAGTCTTTAGCTGGATGTTATATAGTCACCAGCAGTCTGTTAATGAAAGACAGGAATGTCTCAAAACTTAGAATGGCACCAGGCCCCTCACCCATAAGATATATTTTGGGATAATCTTGGCTCCAAATGGTTTATCTTGGGCCATAAAAGGATTAACTTGAATCTTGAAGAAGAGCAGAGCACTATACAAATAGTGTCATTTACATAGATTAGAATGGTTTGCCTTGGAGAGGAACAGAGATCATTCTGTCATTTTTGAGATTGCATCCAAGTACTGCATTTCAGACTCTTTTGTTGACCATGATGGCTACTCCATTTCTTCTGAGGGATTCCTGCCCGCAGTAGTAGATATAATGGTCATCTGAGTTAAATTCACCCATTCCAGTCCATTTTAGTTATGGCATCACTGACTCGATGGACATGAGTCTGAGTGAACTCCAAGAGATGGTAATGAACAGGGAGGCCTGGTGTGCTGCGATTCATGGGGTCGCAGAGAGTCAGACACGACTGAGCGACTGAACTGAACTGTACTGAACTGAACACAGATTAGAGGAACAATATCGGAGTATAACATACTGGTTTATCAAGTAGGTTCTGAGCCCAAAAGGTGGAACTGACTTGAAGACAGAGCTTGGGGTAAATGCATAGTACATTAGCATAGCTTAAGATAAACATTTCCTTAAGAAAAAGGCATTGGTTAACTTCAGGTGAAACCAGGTGTCATTATGGCAACACAGAATTTTAAGAGAAACCTCCTTTTATTTTATTTTTTTTTTATAGTTCATGAACTTTTATTTACACATCACAGACTATCAAGATTTTTGCACACATGTTTTATTGATGGCTTTCTGTGAAGTATTTTAAGCACCCAGACATCACACACACCATAGTGTACCCTAAAAATATGGGTATATTGCTGCATAACTAAAATGCATTATCACACCTAACAACACTAAGTAAATATTCACGTGTTCTCAACCATAATGATAGTTCTGTGTGCTTTTCAAACTATTCACATTATGTGCTAAGTTATTTCAGTCATGTCTGACTCTTTGCGACACTATGGACTGTAGCCCTTCAGGCTCCTCTGTCCATGGAATTCTTCAGGCAAGAATACTGGAGTAGGTTGCCATGCCCTCCTCCAGGGGATCTTCTTGACCCATGGACTGAACCCATGTCTCTTAAGTCTCCTGCACTGGCAGGCAGTTTCTTTACTACCAGTGCCACCTGGGAAGCTCCATTCATCTTTTTATTATTATTATTATTTTTTTAATTTTATTTTTACTTTATTTTACTTTACAATACCGTATTGGTTTTGCCATACATTGACATGAATCCACCATGGGTGTATATTAGCTCCCAATCCTGAATCCCCCTCCCACCTCCCACCCCATATCATCTCTCTGGATCATCCCGGTGTACCAGCCCCAAGCATCCTGTATCCTGTATCGAACATAGGCTTGTGCTTCGTTCTTACATGATAGTATACACGTTTCAATGCCATTCTCCCAAATCATCCCACCCTCTCCCTAGAGATCCCAATCCTGAATCCCCCTCCCACATCCCACCCCATATCCTCTCTCTGGATCATCCCGGTGTACCAGCCCCAAGCATCCTGTATCCTGTATCGAACATAGGCTTGTGCTTCGTTCTTACATGATAGTATACACGTTTCAATGCCATTCTCCCAAATCATCCCACCCTCTCCCTTTAAATTTGTATAAAGAAGGAAAAAAATATCCCTAGTTTGTTTCCTCCTGCCTCTTAAGAGAGATAAAAATGTCTGACACTTGCAGGCTATTTCCTCCATTTGGAGACCCCTGGCCTTCCTGCCTATTACCCTCTCAGCTGCAATCACCATCGGCAGTGATTTTGGAGCCCCCCAAAATAAATCGTGACACTGTTTGCCATGAAGGGAAGGGACCGGATGCCATGATCTTTGTTTTCTGAATATTGAGCTTTAAGCCAACGTTTCCACTCTCTTATTTCACTTTCATCAAGAGACTCTTTAGTTCTTCTTCACTTTCTGCCATAAGAGTGGTGTCATCTGCATATCTGAGATTATTGATATTTCTCCCAGGAATCTTGATTCCAGCTTGTGCTTCTTCCAGCCCAGCGTTTCTCATGATGTACTCTGCATATAAGTTAAATAAGCAGGGTGGCAATATACAGCCTTGACTTACTCCTTTTCCTATTTGGAACCAGTCTGTTGTTCCATGTCCAGTTCTAACTGTTGCTTCCTGACCTGCATATAGGTTTCTCAAGAGACAGGTCAGGTGGTCTGGTATTCCCATCTCTTTTAGAATTGTCCACAGTTTCTTGTGATCCACACAGTCAAAGGCTTTGGCATAGTCAATAAAGCAGAAATAGACAATTTTCTGAAATTATCTTGCTTTTTCAATGATCCAGTGGATGTTGGCAATTTGATCTCTGATTCCTCTGCCTTTTCTAAAATGAGCTTGAACATCAGGGAGTTCACGGTTCACGTATTGCTGAAGCCTGGCTTGGAGAATTTTGAGCGTTACTTTACTAGCATGCGAGATGAGTGCAATTGACATTGCCTCTTTTTGGGACTGGAATGAAAACTGACCTTTTCCAGTCCTATGGTTACTGCTGAGTTTTCAAAATTTGCTAACATATTGACTGCAGCCCTTTCACAGCATCATCTTTTAGGATTTGAAATAGCTCAACTGGAGTTCCATCACCTCCACTAGCTTTGTTTGTAGTGATCCTTCCTAAGGCCCACTTGACTTCACATTCCAGGGTCCCTGGCTCTAGGTGAGTGATCACACCATCATGACTAACTGGGTCATGAAGATCTTTTTTGTACAGCTCTTCTGTGTATTCTTGCCACCTCTTCTTAATATCTTCTGCTTCTCTTAGATCCATGCCATTTCTCTCCTTTATTAAGCACATCTTTGCATGAAATGTCCCCTTGGTATCTCTAATTTTCTTGAAGAGATCTCTAGTCTTTCCCATTCAATTGTTTCCCTCTATTTCTTTGCATTGATCACTGAGGAAAGCTTTCCTATCTCTCCTTGGTATTCTTCGAAACTCTGCATTCAAATGACTATATCTTTCTTTTTCTCCTTTGCCTTTAGCTTCTCTTCTTTTCACAGCTATTTGTAAGGCCTACTCAGACAGCCATTTTGCTTTTTTGCATTTCTTTTTCTTGAGGATCTCCTCCAAGGGATCTTCCCAACCCAAGGTTTGAACTCAGTTCTCTTGAATTGCAGGCAGACTCTTTACCATCTGAGCCACCAGGGAAGCCCCCTTGATGCATTACTAGCATTTTATATGTATAATCAAAAATAAGGATGAATAAAAAAATAGAGTTGCATTTGCTGTCTTTAACAATGAGATAAGACAATGATTCTTGTCATTAAATAAACTGTACTAACTGGGGTGAAAATAGATTTCCTTTTTCTTATGGTCTGAAAGTGAAAGTTGCTCAGTTGTGTCCAACTTTTTGGGACCTCATGGAATATATAGTCCATGGAATTTTCCAGGCCAGAATATTGGAGTGAGTAGCCTATCCCTTCTCCAGTGGATCTTTCCAATTCAGGAACTGAACCTGAGTCTCCTGCATTGAGCTATGAGGGACGCCCTTCTTATGGTCTACTGACCATTGAGACCTGGGTCTTTTATACGTTTAGGGAGAAATAGCAAAATTTCAGCTAATTTCCCTAGCTTTTTTTTTAATCATCTTCACCACTGACTATAAATTAACCAAATAAATATTCAACAAATCAGGATATCCCAAAAATATCTGTACTCCCACATTCTTCAGTGCAGCACTGTTTATGATAACCAAGATATGAAAACAACCTAAATGTCATTTGAGTATGAATGGATAAAGAAAATGAGGTATATAGATTCCTGTACCCCAGTCAGGCTTCTGTGAGTATTGGGGTTTGTATGATGAGTGGCATGAACCAGACTCCTAATGACTAGTGGCCTTTAGCACCTTCACCAGGACTCCCACACTGGCTCAAGATCTCATAAGATCAGACTTATTCTGGAGAGTGATCTCAGCTACATTACCTTGGGCATGATACTATCATTCTCTGAGTTGCCTCTGACAGTGTATCCCAGACTGTCCCTTCCTGCTTTCCCTCCAAAAGGACCTACACTTACCTTCACACTCCTTAAACCACTGCAACACACACTTCAGGTTCCAATTGTGCTTTGTTTGCCTTTCTGGGGATCCCTACACCCATCCACCCTGGCTTCCCCTTGATGTTAAAACAAACAGAAAGAAAGGGATACTATTTTATGGGCATCTGAGTTCAAGAGAACTGGGTAAAGGGACATGTAATCTGAGCATATCACTGAAACCAAAAAGCAGAACAGCACAACCCAATTGAAGAATATAGAACGGGGCACCAAGGAAAAAGTGAAGCAATGGAGATGAAGAATTAGTGAGGAACAGCCTGAAAATTTGTCTGAAGAAATTCTGCTTTCCTTGGTCACATTCATTGTTGCTGGTGTTCCTGCTATATTATGGAGTAATTTAGAAAAGGGTTTTATTTTTGTTTGTTTGTTTGTTTGTTTTTTTACGAAGTAATCAACTAAGATATTAACTGTCTAATCAATGAAGTTTTAAAATGCATATTAAAAAAATATAGTGAAATTTTAAAGTATATTAGAAGACTGGACCATATGATTTTCTGTGTATTTTTTATCTTGCTAACTTCAAGAATTCCTATGAACTAAAGTTAGCACTTATTTTGAGTACTGTGAATGTTCAGAATTTTTTAAAAGTGGTTATTTCAAATTACTACTATCAAACAATGAGGGGTTAAAATACTAAAACAAAAAGATTATTAAGAGAAAACTTGGTAAAACTTTAATGTATTATGGGTAAGCCACTGGCTAGTTTTTCTACAACCAGTAAAGTAAGCATGCTTGGTTACTGGTGTATCAATAGATCATTCTTCACTTTACTATTTTGTAAAACACTAAAACTGCCAACACTAATTGCATTTTATGGTTACTTAGATTTCTGTGCTCACAGAATTTGCATCTTACATTTAAATCAAAATTTAAATAAGATGTAAATTTTATGATAAATCGGTTAAATTACCATTACTTTCAATTGGTTTACATGGTAGCATTTTGAAGGAGCAAAACATTAGTTCAGTATCAAAAAGCACGTGCATTTTACTGTTTGATTTCCTGTTAGTAATTATACTTTCAGTTAAATTGATCATTCTGGCATTAATTCTGACAAGGTATCCCAAAGAGTGCTCCAACAATTTTCATTCATGAAAATTTACAATGTTCTGATATAATGATAAAAATTTGTCTTAATTGCATTTTGCTGCTAAAAGACATTTGTGCATTTTGTGAGCTTTTAAAAAGCAATATTCTGCCTCTTTATTGATACTGTAAATTGGCACATTAATTTTTCTCAGAATATTGCAAGTATTTCCCCAAATAATTAGATGATAGAGTAGGTAATTATTACCCAGCATACTGAGATATGCATGTGTAGCTGCACCAACAACCAGACTTTTTCAGCAACAAAGAACTAAATAAAAATTCCACCTTGTTAAACATCTCTGCTTTTATCTATTTAGTTAGATGTGTCATTTATAGAAACTTAAAGTTGAGAGTTGGACTGTGACGAAAGCTGAGCACCGAAGAATTGATGCTTTTGAACTGTGGTGTTGGAAAAGACTCTTGAGAATCCCTTGGACTGCAAGGAGATCCAACCAGTCCATTCTGAAGGAGATCAACCCTGGGATTTCTTTGGAAGGAGTGATGCTAAAGCTGAAACTCCAGTACTTTGGCCACCTCATAGAGAGATGGTGATGGACAGGGATGCCTGGCGTGCTGCGATTCATGGGGTCGCAAAGAGTCGGACACGACTGAGCGACTGAACTGTACTGAACTGAAAGTTACCTTGATTTACGTATAGACTAAATTTGTTGAAGTAAGAAATTCTGTATGTTTGGTAGAAAATGTTTATACTACAACTTCTTTTACACAGGCTAAAATATTAGCAATGTCTTAAAATTTTTACTTTGTAAACCTGGAATATTTAATTCTACATATTTTGAAAATTTCCTCTCCTTAATATATTTATTACATTTTCTCAAAACACATTCTTGAGTCAGAAGTATCACAGTTCAAGTAAAAACAATCAAGTATGCAATTGTTTAGTCAAGGCCAACTCTCACATAAATTCTCTGAATCTTATTTTGATCTTTTATAGCATATGCATTTGCTCTTAACCACACCCATAAATTGTTGTCACTGAGGAACCTAAGCTGCTCCATTTTGTTAAAAGAAAAACTCCATTTTGTAAGGTTCCGGGAAAAGAGCCTTTGGAAATCCAGGAGGCTTTGGAAATCCCCTGACCTCACCCCACCGCCCACAAGCCAATCGGACCCCAGACCAAAATCTCCTGACTTAACGCTCAGGAACTTGTGGTCTACCTAGACAATAAGGACCAATCAAGAACCAACACACAACCCTTTGAAAGAAAGTAACCAATCAGACGTTCCCCTACCTAGAAATCTTTTTTTTATGTATACTCCCTATATAAGCAATGTAATCCAAAACCCGGGGCTCCTCCCTATAGCCACTGCGTCGCTATCGGTGCGAGCCCCAGCTTGAGCTTGGTAATAAAAAACTCTCTTGCTTTTGCATCGGATATCGGCTCCTTGGTGGTCGTTGGGACATTTCACGGCTTGGGCATAACAGTCACTATAATTTTTTTTAATATTTCTAGATTTTTATTAAAATAATGATAAAATGCCAACCTAAATATTTCTAGGACAACAAACACATAGAAACATTGATTTCTTACAGCAACATTTATTCCCCCACATATTTCATAAAGCAATTTTGCAACTAGAAATAGAACAATGGATTTATCAGCTCAGGCTTAATTTGTGCTCCCTTCAACATAGAGAACTAATTATATTATTTTGCCAAAGAAAACCTATGAAACTTTAGAATATTGCTAGGAAAATAAACAGTATAGTGTACCTCTTTTTAATTTGGTTCCATCTTATAGCAAAATTGCATGTTTATCTCAATTTTGTTTACTCCACTTTCATATCACTCATGGTAACCTTGATAAGAACAGTCTCGCTTGCTCTCATACACACACACACACACACACACAAGATGGAAGAATCTGAATGACTGATTAAATGGAAGCATCCATGGTGTGCATGTGTGCTAAGTCACTACAGTCATGTCTGATTCTTTGTGATCCTATGACTGTAGCCTGCACTACTCTCCTATCCATGGGATTGCCTGGGAAAGAATACTGGAGTGGGTTGCCATTCCCTCCTCCAGGGAATCTTCCCCACCCAGGGATCAAACCTGCATGCCTTACATCTCCTGCATTGGCAATCAGGTTCTTTACCACTAGCACCACCTGGGAAGCCCAAGTATGCATGGATGTTTAGGTAAATTTCCAGAGCTTCTTTTTCAGTATTCTCATCAATGCTTATGTTGCCTAATGAATAGACCTGATGGAAAGTGGCCCCATTTCTCAGTCTGAATTCCCTGTGGTAAATGGGAACAGAGCATTGTCTCTCTCCAAGCAGGAGGAGGCTACAAGTGAGCTCAGCCTCCCCTGGGTCAGGGTGGCTTCCTTGCCCCTATAGGAGGGTGCAACAATTTACCAAAGTTTCCTTTTCTTCAGGTACTGTAAACACTGAGTCATTCAAATAGCATATATCTAAACTAAACTGCATGAATCTCAAATGGCATTTGAAGTTAAAAAAAAAAATCTTCACGCTTCAATACAAACTGGAAGAAACAGCATGGTGGTCTCCCAGTGGTCCACAGCCCCCATGAATGTTTGATAGGGCCTTGGTCACAAGATGCATCTGGCAGGCTAATAGAAGGATGGCAGGACTTAGTACTTTCTTTCTTACCAAATATGCCTTGTAAGCTCTCTTAAAAAAATGTATATGTGTGTGTGCTCAGTTGTGTTAGGCTCCTAGAGACACCATGGACTATAGCCTAAAATGCTACTCTCTCCATAGAATTTCCCAGACAAGAATACTGAGTGGGTTGCCATTTCCTACTCCAGAGGATCTTTCCAAACCAGGGTTCAAATCTGAGTCTCTTGTGTCTCCTGCATTGGCAGGTGGAATCTTTACCGCTGCACCATCTGGGAAGCCTCTCTTAACAAATACTATTTCTTTAATCATATCATTAGCACTGTGTATTTTGCACCAAGCCCTGTTATATATTATTTTATTGAATGCATAATTGTTTTTTAGATATAAAAAAGAGAAAGCTATTTTCAAAAGCCTATAAATCTTTGCAAAGATAAATAATACATGATTTTAAAACAAATATATTTTATGTCTTACATACTCTTTGAATAAATTAGAACAATTCATAAAAATGAAAATGATTCTAAATATGCTAGACCTTTTATCATAGTATTGTTACTCAGTTGCTAAGTCACGTCCAACTTTTTGCAACCCCATTGACGGTCACATACCAGGCCTCTCTGTCCATCACCAACTCCTGAAGCTTGCTCAAACTCATGTCTATCGAGTCACTGATGCCATCTAACCATCTCATCCTCTGTCATCCCCTTCTCCTGCCCTCAGTCTTTACCATCAGGGTCTTTTCCAATGAGTTGGCTCTTCTCATCAGATGGCCAAAGAAAGGATCAGGGCTTCAGCCTTAGCATCAGACATTCCAATGAATATTCAGGGCTGATTTCCTTTAAGATTTACTAGTTTGATCTCCTTACTGTCTAAGGGACTCTCAACAGTCTTCTCCAGCACTCCAATTCTAAAACAGCAATTCTTTGGCACTCAGGCTTTCTTATGGTACAACTCTCAAATCAGTACGTGACTACTGGAAAAACCATGGTTTAGACTATTTGGGCATTTGTCAGCAAAGTGATGTATTGCAGCCTGGCTGAGCAGAGACAGAACCTGCCCCATGACCTAAGGGTGCAGCAAACTGTGCCCGCGTGGTTGTCCTAGTAAGCATGCCGAATGGACATTCTTGGGGCGGGACATGCTCTCTACTCTGCTTTAAATGCCTACCCCTGCATGCGTGTCCATGGAAACAAAACAAGATATTCCTGATCGACAGCAGAGCCTGTGTTAATCATACTTCCCAATATCGCTATTCCCTAATGATCTCATGTGACTTCTGCTAATGAAAGTGCGGGCTCAAAGGAGCTATTTTGTCTTCCTGCCATGGAAAGGAACCCCGCCCCCCTCCCCGCTTGCCAAATTATATGTGTTTGTCTTTTCATTAGGTGCTTGCCCCCATTTTAGGTTTTTCTCACCCGCTGTGCTGGACACGGCAGTGTTGTGCTTTTTAATATGCTGTCCAGGTATGTCATTGGAGAAGGCAATGGCACCCCACTCCAGTACTCTTGCCTGGAAAATCCCATGGGCAGAGGAGCCTGGTAGGCTGCAGTTCATGGGGTCGCAAAGAGTCGGACACAACTGAGCGACTTCACTTTCACTTTTAACTTTCATGCCTTGGAGAAGGAAATGGCAACCCACTCCAGTGTTCTTGACTGGAGAATCCCAGGGATGGGGGAGCCTGGTGGGCTGCCTTCTATGGGGTTGCACAGAGTCGGACACGACTAAAGCGACTTAGCAGCAGTAAGTTTGTCATAGCTTTTCTTTCAAGGAGCAAGAGTCTTAATTTCGTGGTTGCTATCACTGTCCACAGTGATTTTGGAGCCCAAGAAAATAAACTGTTTCCACTTATTTCTCCATTTATTGACAGGAAAGAAAATATCTATCAAATTTTTTAAGTGTAAAATTAATTTTCAGAATTATGCCATCTATAAAGCAAATTAACTTTTAGAGATAAAATCTTTTCATTATTTTTCTATTTTTTCTTGTGTATGTGTAAGATTCCAATTTATATCTTATAGCCCCTCTTTTCTTTTGGACATGGAATTTTAAATACTACATTAGATGCTAAAACCTTTCCTTTTTGTAGCAAAATGTGTTTCAAATAAAGGCTTACATACCATCACAATACATTAAGCATCAATACAGTTTGAAATTTATTTTATAGATGTCAATCACAATTTATGATTATACATTTATTTTCTACTCAAGTTTCTATCTACATTTTCTGTACATTTTTGGAGATAAATTCTGAAACTTTCCCGACTATATTGAATCCTTGTTTATTCACTGTTGCAACAAATATTTGAAGACTTCTGTCTTATCAATATTGGGCAGTAAGGCAGAGTCAGTGTAAGAGGGAGTCACCTCTAAAGCCTTGTGTTCTGTGTTTACATTTCAGCTCATCTAATGAAGATCATGGCATCTGGTCCCATCACTTCATGGGAAATAGATGGGGAAACAGTGGAAACTGTCAGACTTTATTTTGGGGGGCTCCAAAATCATTGCAGATGGTGACTGCAGCCATGAAATTAAAAGATGCTTACCCCTTGGAAGAAAAATTATGACCAACCTAGATAGCATATTCAAAAACAGAGACATTACTTTGCCGACTAAGGTCCATCTAGTCAAGGCTATGGTTTTTCCTGTGGTCATATATGGATGTGAGAGTTGGACTGTGAAGAAAGCTGAGCACCGAAGAACTGATGCTTTTCAACTGTGGTGTTGGAGAAGACTCTGGAGAGTCCCTTGGACTGCAAGGAGATCCAACCAATCCATTCTGAAGATCAGCCCTGGGATTTCTTTGGAAGGAATGATGCTAAAGCTGAAACTCCAGTACTTTGGCCACCTCATGTGAAGAGTTGACTCATTGGAAAAGACTCTGATGCTGGGAGGGATTGGGGGCAGGAGGAGAAGGGGACGACCGAGGGTGAGATGGCTGGATGGCATCACTGACTAGATGGACGTGAGTCTGAGTGAACTCTGGGAGTTGGTGATGGACAGGGAGGCCTGGCGTGCTGCGATTCATGGGGTCGTAAAGAGTCGGAAACGACTGAGCAACTGAACTGAACTGAACTGATAGGCTTACTTGCTGAACGACGACAAAAGATGTAACTTCTTCTACCCTCTGACTTTTAATTTATAGGAATTAAATAATAATACAGATTTCTTATAAATTATACTTTTGATAGAAAAGCAATGTTGCCAGTTTGAATAAAAGTCAAAAATATTTTTGAACTGTGATAACTTTTTTTGTTGTCATGCACATTAGCATTTAGACATGCTCATTAATAAAATGAGTTTTGGGGCCAAGGGAACAGTAAATTGTGAATTTGGTTAAGAGCTTTAGTTCTGGAGCTGTACCACCTGGGTTTAGATAGGAAAAAATTGTATCTTTTAGGCAAGATACCTAAGCCAGCTTTGTCTCAGTATCTTTTCTTGTAGAATGAAAATAGCAGTAGTCCTTACCTGACAGAGTTGTTGTGAGCATTAATAGAAGCCTACTTAGCATTAATAAAAGCCTACTATTACTAGAAGCATACTTGTCCTTAATAAGCACTGTCTGAGGTTGGCTACTATTAAAGCCAGTATATAATCAATGATCCATATCATGACATTTTGAGATAAAAGGTGCTCCATTAAAATAATTCCTGAACATAGCCAAAGACTCTACCATGCCACATGATCATTTTAGCTAACAGACACTGATCAAATTGAAGATGTCTAAAATATTTGATAAAATAGAAGCATAACATTAATTATATTGAATTATTAAAAAATAGTTAAAATATAGGAATTATGAATTCTGATGAAATCACTGTAACAGAAATGTGAGAATTCAAAGTACAGTGGTTGAAAATGAAAGTCTGACAGAGTTGGACAAATAGCAAAGAAGAAGAGAAAATCTACAAAGAAAGTTATAAAATATACAAGGATGTACGTTCTTTAAAAAATAAAGGACTTTTTCAATTGCTAAACATTTCTTACAGGATTTTTTAAAATAATTATATTGTGAAAGTAAAATGAGGTGATGAATGCCATGTTTTATTGTATACTACTTTAAAAATTGTGCCATTTTTCTGTTTAAGAATTAGCATATAATGGCAATTACTACCTACTTTTCACTAAATGAAAGGTAAACGTTTTCACTGACAGCTTTTTTTTTAAGCTAAATTTCCAATATATGTTTTAACATTAGATATTCAGTGGATCCAATTTATGTGGCTTTTAACTTTCCAGTTTCCATTTTCCTATGCTAACTATCCTCGACAAATAAGGACCTCCAGGCCTTTCCTGAATAAAACCACAGGGAAGATTAAATAATATGAGGCAATAGTCACAATTATCTAGAGAAGGCAATGCCATCCCACTCCAGCACTCTTGCCTGGAAAATCCCATGGACGGAAGAGCCTGGTGGGTTGCAGTCCATGGGGTCGCTAAGAGTCGAACACGACTGAGCGACTTCACTTTCACTTTTCACTTTCATACATTGGAGAAGGAAATGGCAACCCACTCCATTGTTCTTGCCTGGAGAATCCCAGGGACAGGGGAGCCTCATGGGCTGCCGTCTATGGGGTCGCACAGAGTCGGACACGACTGAAGCGACTTAGCAGCAGCAGCAGCGGCAGCAGTCACAATTATCAGATTGCTTGGTATATGCACAAAAATTTAATACAGTTTAAAAATTATTATTTATACTTGTTTCCATGTTAAATAATGCAACTGGAAAAGTGAATGGAGATGCTACTCTCTGAATGTTTACTTTGTATAGGTAGAGATTCTGATATTTCAAATACATAGTACACAACCATCTAGTAAGTATTATGATGGAGACTGGCTAAAAAAAAAATCTGGCTTGGGGTGGGGGCAAAGAACTTACAGGACAATTTTAAACTATCCAAGTGTGATTAACAAAGAGCTGATGAAAGTGTCGATCTCATAACTCTGTCCAGATCACTGCACTAAAGATGTGTCCAAACTCTGGCAACATTTCTTTCATAGCCTTAGAATGACCCCAGGTCTCCTTAAAATGCCTAGCAGAAGATTTACTATTTGATTCAGCCAAAATCTGATGATAGACAGATAAGCTGTGAACCCCTTCTTAAAGCAGTTTCTTTCGAAAGCTAGTAATTATAAATCCCTTCTCTGCTCTTTGAGATGTAAATCTACCTCCACAAACTGTTTCCCCAAGGACTTGAAAACTGTCTTTTTGAAATGTGAACATTCAGAGAAAGCTTTCCCTCTCCCTCCCAGCCCCTGAGGAGGATAAAGGCCTGAATTAATGGGAGACTTGCTCTAACTTAACAGGACTGCCTCCTGTCCTAAAGCTAGGAGGTTATTTCTCTCCTTTGGATGACTGCCAATTAACAAACCCAGATGGTCTAGTCTATCACTGGACCAACCCTCTTAATACATCTCAGCACCTTTCCCTTCACACATTTCAGCCTTTAAAAAGTCTCTAGCCTTTTGTTTCAGCAACATTGAATTTTGTCCACACTAGACCCTCTTCCCTGTTGCAAAAGTTATTGAATAGTATGTATCATGTCTATTTTAAAAAATAAAATAAAGTATGGCTGGTTTACAATATTATGTTAGTTCTGGTGTACAGCAAAGTGATTCAATTATGCACATATATGCATGTGTGTTAAGTCGTTTCAGTTGTATTCGGCTCTTTAAGACCCTTTGGACTGCAACCTGCCAAGCTCCTCTGTCCATGGAATTCTCCAGGCAGGAATACTGGAGAGGGTTGCCATACCCTTCTCCAGGGCATCTTCCAGTCTCAGGAATCGAATCAGCATCTTTTATGTCTCCAGCAGTTTCTCTTATGTCTTCTGCTATTATAAAGCAGAGACATTACTTTGCCAAAAAGGTCCGACTAGTCAAAGCTATGGTTTTTCTAGTAGTCATATATGTATGTGAGAACTGGACTATAAAGAAAGCTGAGCACCAAAGAATTGATTCTTTTGAACTATGGTTTTGGAGAAGACTCTTGAGAGTCCCTTAGACTGCAAGGACATCAAACTAATCAATCCTCAAGGAAATCAGCCCTGAATATTCATTACAAGGTCTGTTGCTGAAGCTGAAACTCCAATACTTTGGCCACCTGATGCGAGGAACTGACTCATTTGAAAAGACCCTGATGCTGGGAAAGATTGAAGGCAGGAGGAGAAAGGGATGACAGAGGATGAGATGGTTGGATGGCATCACTGACTCGATGGACATGAGTTTGAGCAAGTTCCAGGAGTTGGTGATGGACAGGGAAGCCTGGCATGTTGTAGTCCATGGGGTCACAAAGTGTCAGACAAGACTGAGAGCCTGAACTGAAGTCCCCTGCATTCTTTACCACTAGTGCTGCCTGGGAAACCCCATAAACATGTGCACATTTTCTTTTTTATATTCTTTCCCATTACAGTTTATTTTAATATATTGAATATAGTTTCCTGTGTGATATACACTGTTTATCTATTTTATATATAGCAGTTTGCATTTGCTACTTCCAAGCTTGTAATTTATCCCTCCCACATTCCCTTTCCCCTCTGGTAACCATAAATTCATTTTCTATGTCTGTGAATCTGTTTCTGTTTTGTAAATAAGTTCACTTGTGTCATAACTTATTTTATTTTTTAGTGCTTAGTCTGATTTTCATTTTATATTATAGTTGATTTGGGGCTTCCCTGGTGACTTGGTGGTAAAGAAACCATCTGTCAATGAAGAGAATGAAGATTTGATCCCTGAGTTGGGAAGATCCCCTGGAGAAAGCAATGGCTACCCACTCCAGTATTCTTACCTGGGAAGTCCCATAGGTAGAGGATCCTGCTGAACTACTGACCATGGGTTCACAAAAGAGCTGGACACTACTCAGAGATTAAACAACAGTAACAATAATTGATTTGCAATGTTGTGCTAGTTTGTGTTATATTTTAGAATACACATGAGTGATATTGTATTTATCTTTCTCTGACTTCACTTAGTATGATAATCTCTAGGTCCATCCATGTTCCTGCAAATGACATTATTTCATTCTTTTTTATGGATGAGTACTATTCCTTTGTGTATATATATTACATCTTCTTTATCCATTCATCTGTCAATAGACATTTTGGTTATGTCTTGGTGAATAGTGCTGCTGTGAAAATAGGCGTGGATGTATCTTTTTGCATTATACCTTTTTCTGGATATATGCTCAGGAGTGAGAGTGCTGGACCATATGGCAACGCTATTTTTAGTTTTTGGAGGAACTCCATACTGTTCTCCAAAATGGCTGCACCAATTTACATTCCCACCAACCGTATAGGATATCCTCACTACTTTTAAATAGTGCCCAGCCTTGTTCATCATTTGTGCTGCAGTGTCAAAGAGAATTTAAGAAAACTTCATATTCTGTAACTTTTCTGAATGACTTTAAGAAAGCCTATCATTTTATCTACTCATCATCTTTAGGCAACAGAACAAATATATTTTGAACATAACTAGATTACCTGGACTTTCTTGTTGAAGTGATACTTCTCACTGATATGTCATTAAGGAGAAAGAACATTCAGTACTCAGCTCATATATTATGTTTTAAAATTTCTTAGAAAAATATTGTCTCCAAGATGGAAAGACCTGTACCTTTATGTTGCTTTCAATATGAAGCTTTCCTTACAGACAAGCCAGAGCCGAATCAGAGGTGTCTGGGCAGAAGAAAAGTGCAAATGCACTGGGGCGTCGTGCACATCCATGGCCTTGTCTTCCTCCTTCCTCTGCATCTCAGGGTAGCTGGTCCTTTTCTCAGGCATGTCTGTTTACTTTCAACAAAGGCATTGAGCTAGATGAGAGGGTAGAATCTAGGCAAAGTCAGGTTTTTCTACCCATTCCTCTCTTACCCAGGCTCTGTCTCTCCAGGGTTTTGCTGTGGAGAGGAGCACACCCTGGTTCCTTCATCCCCAGGGGACCCAGGTTCTGGCCTCCAGGAGTGCTGGTCTCTGTTTTCTTCATCTACGGAGAGTATTAGCTTAATGGCTTCCTGCAATTGTTAATCTTACATGTGAGCTGAGTTTTTCCAAGACTGTGTGGCCAATTCCCTGCATGACACTTTCTCTTTTTTAAAAAATGTAAAATTGTATCTGTTTTTCTGCCTAAACCCTGATGGATACAAAACCTCCTGCAGGAAAAATGCAGTTAATAATGTGAACAAGCAGCAGGAGAGAGTCAGAGGTGTCTTAAACTATAAAACAAGTCAATTCTTGTTCTAAAATAGTGAATAGTTTCCCTATAATTATATGATAAATCTCCATTTATGTACCATTTTAGTAAAATGAATACAGTTAATTTTAGAAGAGGAAAATATAGAGTGAATCCATGTTTCTGGGATCACAGTTGAGCTTATCATACATGTCACATCATCTAAAATAGCAATGTTAATAATAACCATGCTAATATGCAGTTAGTAGATCTCCATCTGGGAGTTTTAGGAATTCAAAAACAGCAATGACAACAATAACAACAACAATAAAACTATACATAGCTTAAACTGCTATTCCCTTATCCAAATCAGTTTCTAATTCAGCTTCTAATTAAACTTAATTATTTTCAATTTTCCCCTCAGTACACATTTATACAACTATTATTTATTCATAAATATGTACTGCTACCCAAAGAAATGTGGAAGAGCTATTTATCACTTAAAAAATTATAATTTGTGCCTTATAAATTAGCAAATGTGAAATCAATTGTCTTGGAATTGTTTTATCTGTTTGCATTACTTAACAATTAATCAGTCTTATATGTTGCTGCTGCTGCTGCTGCTGCTAAGTCTCTTCAATCGTGTCCGACTCTGTGCGACCACATAGATGGCAGTCCATCAGGCTCCCCCACCCCTGGGATTCTCCAGGCAAGAACACTAGAGTGGGTTGCCATTTCCTTCTCCAATGCATGAAAGTGAAAAGTGAAAAAAAGTCACTCAGTTGTATCCGACTCTGAGTGACCCCATGGACTGCAGCCCACCAGGCTCCTCCATCCATGGGATTTTCCAGGCAAGAGTGTTGGAGTGGGGTGCCATTGCCTTCTCCATTATATGTTGCTATTCAGTCGCTAAGTCATACACTACAGCATGCCAGGCTTTCCTGTCCTTCACTGTCTCCCATAGATTGCTCAAACCCATGTCCATTGTGTTGATGATGACATAGAACTGTCGGGGAGTTTGTAATTTCCTTGGTTCTGTCTCACCACAGGAAAAATTTGAAGCAATAGATGGACCAGTGTTACAGCTCAGTTTTGTTTGGCAAGCAAAAGAAAAATACATCCTCAAGGCATGAGGGCCAGTTCAGTTCAGTTCATTTCAGTCCCTCAGTCATGTCCGACTCTTTGCAACCCCATGAATTGCAGCACACCAGGCCTCCCTGTCCATCACCAACTCCTGGAGTTCACTCAAACTCATGTCCATTGAGTCAATGATGGCATCCAGCCATCTCATCCTCTGTCATCCCCTTTTCCTCCTGCCCCCAATCCCTCCCAGCATCAGTCTTTTCCAATGTGTCAACTCTTCACATGAGGTGGCCAAAGTACTGGAGTTTCAGCTTTAGCATCATTCCTTCCAAAGAAATCCCAGGGCTGATCTCCTTTAGAATGGACTGGTTGGATCTCCTTGTAGTCCAAAGGGCATTAGGATGGGCCGACCCAAAAGATGCAAAGAGAAGAGAGGCCCCTGGATCAATTTTGGCTNGCATCATTCCTTCCAAAGAAATCCCAGGGCTGATCTCCTTTAGAATGGACTGGTTGGATCTCCTTGCAGTCCAAAGGGCATTAGGATGGGCCGACCCAAAAGATGCAAAGAGAAGAGAGGCCCCTGGATCAATTTTGGCTCCACTTTTTATGTTTTTTCTTTTTTCTCCTCCCCCTTGACCTGCTCGATGTAAATTGGACTAGCCAGGAGGGCTATTTGTTTTACCTGAGTTTCTCACGCCCGTCCTCGGACCTTCATTTGTTCTATTTTTGTGGGCTTATTCCTTTTTTTGTCTTTCCGCCACTGCCATTATGGACTCCTTTTTCCTATTCTACCTACCTTTCTCCCCTCAAGAGATGGGAGGCCCAATTCTTTGGGAATAGGGGCATTGAGGTCTCTCTGCTTACTTCCTGCTGAAATGGGATGGCAAGGGCATTGGGTCTCCCTCTCTTGCTAGTCTCAGGCCTCAGAGTCTTTATGGCAGTGTCCATCGAAGGGTGAGTGATATTTCCCATGGTCGGCTGTGGTTTTATATATCTTTGTTGAACTGGCACTGCGTGTTGTAGCTTGTTGTCCTGGGCAGAGACAAAATGGGTTAGACAATTGACAATATATGGAGAAATCATAAACAACATCAACATGGTGATAATAGGATTAGTAGGGGCTTAGCCAACTCCAAATTACCCCATGCCAGATATTTCCCATGGTCGGCTGTGGTTTTATATATCTTTGTTGAACTGGCACTGCGTGTTGTAGCTTGTTGTCCTGGGCAGAGACAAAATGGGTTAGACAATTGACAATATATGGAGAAATCATAAACAACATCAACATGGTGATAATAGGATTAGTAGGGGCTTAGCCAACTCCAAATTACCCCATGCCAGGAGAAGGATACCCCAAAAAGAGATTGTAGCCACCCTGAGAACTCTCAAGCTTGTTCTTTGAGATCCTGTAGGATCTGAAGATGTGATCACTAATCTAGAGCCAGACATCTTGGAATGTGAAGTCAAGTGGGCCTTAGAAAGCATCACTATGAACAAAGCTAGTGGAGGTGATGGAATTCCTGTTGAGCTGTTTCAAATCCTGAAAGATGATGCTGTGAAAGTGCTGCACTCAATTTGCCAGCAAATTTGGAAAATTCAGCAGTGGCCACAGGACTGGAAAATGTCAGTTTTCATTCCAATTCCAAAGAAAGGCAATGCCAAAGAATGCTCCAATTACCGCACAATTGC
>SJYT01008073.1:20732-37861 GCA_006410635.1 Cephalophus harveyi
GATGAATGGATAAGAAAGCTGTGGTACATATACACAATGGAGTATTACTCAGCCATTAAAAAGAATTCATTTGAATCAGTTCTAATGAGATGGATGAAACTGGAACCTATTATACAGAGTGAAGTAAGCCAGAAAGAAAAACACCAATACAGTATACTGACACATATATATGGAATTTAGAAAGATGGCAATGATGACCCTGTATGTGAGACAGCAAAAGAGACACAGATGTATAAAAAGGACTTTTGGACTCTGTGGGAGAGGGAGAGGGTGGGATGATTTGGGAGAATGGCATTGAAACGTGTATACTATCATGTAAGAACGAAGCACAAGCCTATGTTCGATGCAGGATACAGGATGCTTGGGGCTGGTGCACAGGGATGATCCAGAGAGATGATGTGGGGTGGGAGGTGGAAGGGGGATTCAGGATTGGGAGCTAATATACACCCATGGTGGATTCATGTCAATGTATGGCAAAACCAATACGGTATTGTAAAGTAAAATAAAGTAAAAATAAAAAATTAAAAAAAAAAAGAGTAGGACATGACTGAAGCAACTTAGCATGCATATGGATCTCCTATGTGTCACACAAATTCACTGTATAAGAGGCTCCTCCACATATCTTACCTAGAAACCATCACTTCAAAGGTGATCTACTCTCTTCTTGCTTTCATTATCTGTGATGTAAACTGAATCATTGAAATTGTTGCTCTTTCATACATCATATGTCAGGTTTTTCTGACTTCTTTACATGTCATCTTCCTTTAACTTTATCTTCTGCTGAGATAGCTAAAGGGATTCCCAAGTGGCTCAATGGTAAATAATCTGCTTGCCAGTGCAGGAGACAAGAGACATGGGTTCAATCCCTGGGTCAGGAAGATCCCCAGGAGGAGAAAATGGCAACCCACTCCAGTATTCTTACTGAAAAAAATCCAATGGACAGAGAAGCCTGACGGGCTACAGTTGGTGGAATCGCAGAGTTGGACATGATTAAGCATGCACACATACATGAAGAGCTGAAAGGATCTGACTCATACACAGTCTTTTTAAAGAACCTTTTACGTGAATGAATTACATGACCTTTAAATCTTTTTGGAAGCATTAGCAAAAGATTGTCTACCTACACCCCCATTTGTTTTCTTTTTACTAGAACACATTTTCCTGACAGTGAATGTCTTAATTTTAGTGTCTGTTGCAATCTGGATGGATGGAGAATGTCTCAAGTCATCAAATCCTGATCCTTTTTGTATAATAGTTTGTCACTGTTGTGTCTCTGTTCTCTCACATTTTACTCTAAGAAGCAAAAATAAATCAGGCCACAGCTTCAGTCATTTGACTGGAAATCTTCTCAACTAAATATTTGAGTTCATTACTTACAAGTTCTATTCTCTATATAACTGCAGAACACAATTCTACTTGAGTTTTCTGCCACTGTAATTCCCTTTTTGTCCAGTTTCCAATAACATGTTGCTTATTTCCTTCTGAGTCTTCTTAGCAAGGTGATTAACATCCATATTTTTTATTAATCAGCTGTCAAGGTAATCTAGACATTTCCTGAAAATTTTTCCAGGCTTAATCCATTGTCCAAATCCAAGGTCACTTCTATATTTTAAGGATTTATTACAACACCGCTGCACTTCCAGTACCAAAATCTGTATTAGATTTCTATGGCTTGTGTGAAAAATGACTACAAGCCTAGTGAGTTAAACAATGCAAATTTTTCTTACAGTTCTGGACATTAGAAGTCCGAAATGGTTCTCAGTGACATAAAACAGAGGTGTTAGCAAAACTGCATTCCCTTCTGGAGCCCCCTCCCATCTTTTTATTTATTTATTTTAATTGGACGCTAATTACTTTACAATATAGTGGTGGTTTTTGCCATACATTCACAGGAATCAGCCATGGGTGTACATGTGTTCCCCATCCTGAACTTCCCTCCCATCTCCCTCCCCATCGCATCCCTCAGGTCATCCCAGTGCCTGACAAAGAATTAATCTCAAAATATATACACAACCCCATCTTTTTTCCCCCTTTTTCTTAGTGTCTTGAAACCATCTGATTTTCTTTGGCTCATGGCCCTTTTCTGTTTTCAAAGCCAGCCATGGCTGGTCTAGTCTTTCTCATATTGCATCATCTGAAATTGACTCTACTGGTTCCTTTTCCACATTTTAGGACCCTGTGACTACATTGGGCCCATCCATATAATCCAGAAAAATTTTCCTTTTTTAAGGTCAGATGACTAGCAACTTCTGTACGTACCTTAATTCCCTTTGTCATGTAGCTTAAACATATTCATAGTTTCCAAAGATTGGGGTATGGACGTCCTTGGGAGGCCATTATCCAGCTACAAGCATAGTCTCTGCAGTCTGTTCCTTCTTGATTTCTTAAATTCCTTAAAACTCAGTGTCTTCATACATAAAATGGGAGAATAAAAGTAGTTTCTTCAAGGATGTTTTAAAGATTAAATGAGATAATGAGCTTAAAGTGTTTAACACAGTACTTAGTACAAAATAAGAACTCAGGAAATATTAGCATCTTAGTACTTAGTACAAAATAAGAACTCAGGAAATATTAGCATCTACAGTTACTAATGGGCTTCCCTGGTGGTACAGAGGTTAAAGCGTCCGCCTGCAATGTGGGAGACCTGGGTTCGATCCCTGGGTCAGGAAGATCTCCNAATATTAGCATCTTAGTACTTAGTACAAAATAAGAACTCAGGAAATATTAGCATCTACAGTTACTAATGGGCTTCCCTGGTGGTACAGAGGTTAAAGCGTCCGCCTGCAATGTGGGAGACCTGGGTTCGATCCCTGGGTCAGGAAGATCTCCTGGAGAAGGAAATGGCAACCCACTCCAATATTCTTGCCTGGAGAATCCCATGGACAGAGGAGCTTGGTGGGCTACAGTCCACGGGTCACAAAGAGTTGGACACGACCGAGCGACTTCACTTTCACTTTCACAGTTACTATTAGTTTAGAAGGAACTAAAGAGATAGAATGACTAAACTTACAGTGTAAAAAGATTCATATTTTTCATCCTAAAATACGTCATTCCCCAATTGTTATAGAAGACAATTTCATTTTTAGGTTTTAGGTTGTTCCAAAAAGACTTTGGCATTTCTAAAACATAAAAGATACAATGTTATCACTTTAAGTAAAGAAAATTGTCTTTTTTCCTCCAAAGTAGTTCAAGATTTTTATTGAGTAGAAGATGAAAAAAGTCACATATATCTTGACTTGAGATAGTTTGAGATGCTACAAGAAAATGTTAGTTTAAAAGTTCTTCAAAAACGAGGCTGTCCTGTTTAATAATCCATACTACAGCAAAATGGGTTATTTTCTTATTTCCTTTAAATGAGCCCATGTTTGATGTTTGACAATTACCATTTGATTATTTAATAAATGGAAACCTATTGTGCTGAGTAATTGCCAGCCTGCTGAGTCTGATAAGTGAATTTCTGATACGAAAATGAGATTAATAATTTAACTGTGATTTAGACATTATGAGCTTTGAATTTAGATCACAGGTCTTATACCAGGGACCTCTGTTAAGAACAGAACTTGGATTTCATTGAAATGATAAAATAGTTTAAAGTCTCAACATTTCCTTATATCAGATTATCAAAAGACAATTATGACAAAGATGATCTTGTGATTTTCATGGTAGGTTTAGTATATATGTAGTCTCAAGTTTAGGAAAGGACCACCTAAGACCCTGTACACACGTTAATCTTGTCAGCGACCCCACCCTTTTGAAACTTTGCAGAAGGACTGAAGATTGTTACTGCTTTGATCCTTATCACATAAACCTGCCTGACTATATTCAGTTCAGTTCAGTTGCTCAGTTGTGTCTGACTCTGTGTGACCCCATGAATCTCAGCACACCAGGCCTCCCTGTCCATCACCAACTCCCGGACCTCACTCAGACTCACGTCCATCGAGTCCGAGATGCCATCCAGCCATCTCATCCTCTGTCGTCCCCTTCTCCTTCTGCCCCCAATCCCTCCCAGCATCAGAGTCTTTTCCAATGAGTCAACTCTTCGCATGAGGTGGCCAAAGTACTGGAGTTTCAGCTTTAGCATCATTCCTTCCAAAGAAATCCCAGGGTTGATCTCCTTCAGAATGGACTGGTTTGATCTCCTTGCACTCCAAGGGACTCTCAAGAGTCTTCTCCAACACCACAGCCTGACTATATAACCTCTCCCTATTCACTGTGGGGGGCTGTGCACAGTTCTTGAGTGTCTAGCCTACTGTGTTCCCCGTTTACCAGGCAAAGTAATAAAACCACCCTTTCTTTCTCCTCCATTAAAAAAAAAAAAGAAGAATATTTAGTTCTTACATTTTATGAACCCTGTATCCTGAACTGTCAGGCAGAGACCCAGGTAATATAATGTAATCATAAATAACACCCAGTATGCTCCTTTTAAAGAGTTTGTGTTATCCGATCAATAATGCAAAACCTGTCTTAGTTGATGAGAAGTTTGGTCTCTGTGACAACTCAGAAGCAAAAGTAAATAAAGATGGTACTTAGTATATTAACACAGTTAAATAAGATTTATTCCTAATTTTAAATATATACTTTAAAACAACCTCAGACATATACCTGAGGGCAAATAATTGATTAAAATTTGCAATCTTCATAAAACTCATTTCTACTTAGATCCATTTTGGATCCTCTTCGGTTAAGTTCAGTTCAGTTGCTCAGTCTTGTCTGACTTTTTACGACCCCATGGACCGTAGCACGCCAGGCTTCCCTGTCCTAACTCCCAGAGTTTACTCAAACTCATGTCCATTGAGTCGGTGATGCATTCCAACCATCTCATCCTCTGTGGTCCCCTTCTCCTCCTACCTTCAATATTTCCCAGCATCAGGATCTTTTCAAATGAGTCAGTTCTTTGCATCAGGTGGCCAAAGTATTGGAGTTTCAGCTTCAACATCAGTCCTTCCAATGAATGGTCAGAATTGATCTCCTTTAGGATGGACTGGTTGGATCTCCTTGCAGTCCAAGGGACTCTCAAGAGTCTTCTCCAACACCACAGTTCAAAAGCATCAATTCTTCCACGCTCAGCTTTCTTCATGTTTCAACTCTCACATACATACATGACTACTGGAAAAACTATAGCCTTGACATGACGGACCTTTGTTGGCAAAGTAATGTCTCTGCATTTTAATATTCTATCTAGGTTGGTCATAACTTTCCTTCCAAGGAGTAAGCACCTTTTAATTTCATGGCTGCAGTCACCATCTGCAGTGATTTTGGAGCCCAAAAAAATGAAGTCTGACACTGTTTCCACTGTTTCCCCATCTATTTGCCATGAAGTGATGGGACCAGATGCCATGATCTTCGTTTTCTGAATGTTGAGTTTTAAGCCAACTTTTTCACTCTCCTCTTTCACTTTCATCAAGAGGCTTTTTAGTTCCTCTTCACTTTCTGCCATAAGGGTGGTGTCATCTGCATATCTGAGGTTAATGATATTTCTCCTGGCATTCTCGATTCCAGCTTGTGTTTCATCCAGTCCAGCTTTTCTCATGATGTACTCTGCATACAAGTTAAATAAGCAGGATGAGAATATACAGCCTTGATGTACTCCTTTCCCTATTTGGAACCAGTCTGTTGTTCCATGTCCAGTTCTAACTGTTGTTTCCTGACCTGCATACAGATTTACCAAGAGATAGGCAGGTGGTCTGGTATTCCCCTCTCCTGAAGAATTTTCCACAGTTTGTTGTGATCCACACAGTCAAAGGCTTGGACATAGTCAATAAAGCAGAAGTAAATTTTTTCTGGAACTCTCTTGCTTTCTTGATGATCCAGCGGATGTTGGCAATTTGATCTCTGGTTCCTCTGCCTTTTCAAAAACGAGATTGAACAACTGGAAGTTCACGGTTCACGTATTGCTGAAGCCTGGCTTGGAAAACTTTGAGCATTATCTTACTGGCATGTGAGATGAATGCAATTGTGCAGTAGTTTGAGCATTCTTTGGCATTTCTTTTCTTTGGGATTGGAATGAAAATTGACCTTTTCCAGTCCTGTGGCCACTGCTGAGTTTTCCAAATTTGCTGGCATATTGAGTGCAACACTTGCACAGCATCATCTTTTAAGATTTGAAATAGCTCAACTGGAATTCCTTCATCTCCACTAGCTTTATTTGTAGTGATGCTTCCTAAGTCCCACTTGACTTCACATTCCAGGGTGTCTGGCTCTAGGTGAGTGATCACACCATCGTGATTATCTTGGTCGTGAAGATCTTTTTTGTACAATTCTTCTGTGAATTCTTGCCACTTCTTCTTAATATCTTCTGCTTCTGTTAGATCCATACCATTTCTGTCCTTTATCGAGCTCATCTTTGCATGAAATGATCCCTTGGTATCTCTAATTTTCTTGAAGAGATCTCTAGTCTTTCCCATTCTATTTTTTCCTCTATTTCTTTGCACTTATCACTGAGGAAAGCTTTCTTATATCTCCTTGCTGTTCTTGGGAAGTCTGCATTCAAATGGGTGTAATTTCCTTTTCTCCTTTGCATTTCACTTCTCTTCTTTTCTCAGGTATTTGTAAGGTCTCCTCAGTCAGCCATTTTGCATTTCTTTTTCTTGGGGATGGTCTTGATCCCTGTCTCCTGTACAATGTCATGAACCTCTGTCCATAGTTTGTCAGGCACTCTGTCTATCAGATCTAGTCCCTTAAATCTATTTCTCATTTCCACTGTATAATCGTTAGGGATTTGATTTAGGTCATACCTAAGTGGTCTAATGGTTTTTCCTACTTTCTTCAATTTAAGTCTGAATTTGGCAATAAGGAGTACATGATCTGAGCCACAGTCAGCTCCCAGTCTTGTTTTTGCTAACTGTATAGAGCTTCTCTATCTTTGCCTGCAAAGAATATAATCAATCTGATATCGGTGTTGGCCATCTGGTAATGTCCATGTGTAGAGTCTTCTCTTATGTTTTTGGAAGCAGGTTTTTGCTCTGACCAGTGCATTCTCTTGGCAAAACTCTATTAGCCTTTGCCCTGCTTCATTCTGTACTCCAAGGCCAAATTTGCCTGTTACTCCAGATGTTTCTTGACTTCCTACTTTTGCATTCCAGTCTCCTATAATGAAAAGGAGATCTTTTTTGGGTGTTAGTTCTAAAAGGTCTTGTAGGTCTTCTTAGCAATCCTTTAAAGAAACAAGTATAGATAATTTTAGAGGTTGCAGTTTTCCAGAAGTTAATAAGTAACTGGAAGAGAAGAGACAAATCTTTATAGGATTCCAAATTGTATATGTAGATAACTACCCCATCCAGGAGGTGAAGCTTAGTCTCCAACCCCTTCTGTTGAGTGGGGGCTGGATTTAGAATACAATATCAAAAGGGAAAAATAGTAACTTCACAGTGGACACACTTGGAAAGACTATTTTAACTAAGTGGTTAAAATTAATATTACCAGAAATATAATTTGATGTTGTTATTTAGTCACTCAGTCGTGTCCAACTCTTTGTGACCCCATGGACCACAGCATGCCAGGTCTCCTTGTCCCTCACTATCTCCTGGAGACTGCCCAAACTCATGTCCATTGAATTGGTGATGCCATCCAACCATCTTGTCCTTTGTCATCACCTTCTCCTCCTGCCTTCAATCTTTCCCAGCATCAGGGTATTTTCTAATGAGTCTGCTCTTGGTATCAGGTGGCCAAAGTATTGAAGCTGAAGCTAAAGCTTCAGCATCAGTCCTTCCAATGAATATTCAGGATTGATTTCCTTTAGGATTGACTAGTTTGATCTCCTTGCAGTCCAAGGAACTCTCAAGAGTCTTCTCCAACCCAACAGTTCAAAAGCATGAATTCTTTGATGCTCAGTCATCTTCATGGTCAACTCTCACATCCATACATTACTAGTAGAAAAACCATAATAGATATCATATACCCTCTGAAAAGATGAATACATGATATGAGATGAGAAGAGCACTTCTCACTATTCCTAATTACTCCAAAATGAACTTTTTTTTTAAAGTTCTCACATACTAGTGCCAGTGTTAGAACTAAGCTGAGTTCCTACTGAAAGTATTCCCCCCAATATACCTCAATGCAGTTATTTCTTAATGCCCAGGAAAAAAAAAAGTGTGTGCATACATACACTGGGGCTTCCCTGGTAGTTCAGAGGGGTAAGGAGTCTGCCTCCAATGTGGGAGACCCGGGTTTGATCCCTCAGTTGGGAAGATCCCTCGGAGAAGAAAGTGGCAATCTGCTCCAGTATTCTTGTCTGGAGAATCCCCATGGGCAGAGAAGCCTGGCGGCCTACAGTCCATAGGGTCGCAACGAGTCAAACATGACTGAGTGACTTCACTCATAGAAAAAATGGTTGTAGTTCTTCATATTTTATTTTGCATTCAACTTATTAAAATTGCAATTTAAATCAGCTCTTAAATCTGCTAAGAGAAATTCTGATAAACACACTTATAATTCTAATACTTTTGCTAAAATGGAAAACATGCAATTTTTCCTTATTCTTTAATCAGTGCTCAATTGATTTGTAAGTTTGACAGATTAATTTCCCCTAAATATTTGGCATCACTTATAAATCTGATTAATTCAGTTTCCTTAGACCTTTTAGACTGTGATTACAAATTTTAACACATCCAAATCCCTCCATCATTTCAAACACCTAACAAAAAAGGTTTATGAATTAGAAAGGTTTATTTATTAGATAAATAGCAACCTTTTAAACATTTAACCACTGTCTATAAACATAAGAGCGCTTCCCAGGTGGCACTAGTGGTGAGACAGAAGAGTTGTGTGTTCAGTTCCTGGGTTGGGAAGATCCCCTGGAAAAGGAAATGGCGACTCACTCAAGTATTCTTGCCTGAACAATTCCATGGATAGAGGAGCTTGGTGGGCTACAGTTCATCGGGTCACAAGAGTCAAACATGACTAAGCAACTAACACTTCTATAAACGTAAGAAGTCTAAATTTCTAGAGTATTAAACTATCAAAGAGTTAAACAAATATTGTATAAAAACAACTTACCTTAGTTATCAATTTAAAATCATAAGAACAAAATGTGTACATTTTATTATTTGATCTTAAAATCAAAATTCTAACACCAAATAAATAATCCTGAAAATCCCAAATTAAAACCCATAAGTTTAATATCAATCACATTTTCTTAAACATTTAAATTAAGATGACAAATTCAACATGATGGATTCTCTAATGTTAAATTATCTTCAACATTTACACAGTTAATGAACAAAACACACAAAAGTTACCATGCAGATTATAAAACCTATTCCTAAATTTAACATAAATACATGTCTTACTTCCTTATTTTCTCAATAATATGTAACATTTCTACTGCTATGAATGACATAGAGTCATTTGCTGACTATGTGGAAGAATGCAAAACAGGCTGGATTTATGATGTTAGTAAGCAAAGACACCAGCATATGGGAATCTGGGTTCATCTTTCAGGATGATTTAGTCAGCATCTTTTTAATAAGGGTCCTTTCTTATAAAAACGTAGCATTTCATTGTCTAAAAAGATTGAGATTTGGTATCCTTCTGCAAACTGAAAATAATCTGCTTGTTACCTGGTTGATTTCTGAACCCTGTCTATGTTTTACTTGCCTACCAGTCAGACTCATCATCACTTAAGGTCATTTTTACTAATCCATTGCTGCTTCTCAATATATGTCACCCATTTACATTTAGCTCTTTCTTTCATGGAGGAATGTGCATAAAATTACCTGTTCCAGACTCCAATTAATCATTATGCCCTGTCTCTCAAGTTCTTTGTTCTGTTCATTGAGACGTAATTATTTCAGGGAATTTTTAAACTCAGTTATCAACACTGCAATTAGCATTGTCTGTTATTCATCTTTTTTGGCTACTCTAGAATGCCAAGAGGTGGGGAAAACAGACATTTTAAATCAACATCATCTTCCTGTTGAGCTACCGACTCAACACATACTCAAATGTAACATTTTAAAAATAAAGCAAAATTGTATTATTGTGCACATTTTGGGGACTTTATTTGGTTTTCATTTGTCCTGCAATGAAGAGCAGTTAGTTCTCATCTGGACCTCTTGAGAGTCCCTTGGACTGCAAGGAGATCCAACCAGTCCATTCTGAAGGAGATCAGCCTGGGTGTTCTTTGGAAGGAACGATGCTAAAGCTGAAACTCCAGTACTCTGGCCACCTCATGCGAAGAGTTGACTCATTGGAAAAAGACTCTGATGCTGGGAGGGATTGGGGGCAGGAGGAAAAGGGGACGACAGAGGATGAGATGGCTGGATGGCATCACTGACTCGATGGACGTGAGTTTGAGTGAACTCCGGGAGTTGGTGATGGACAGGGAGGCCTGGCGTGCTGCAGTTCATGGGGTCGCAAAGAGTCAGACACGACTGAGCGACTGAAATGAATTGAACTGAAGCATAAAGAATTCTGATAAGAGTTGTAAAACTTTTTTAAATAGTTTACTCTTTTCACTTGAATGTAGAGGTGCATAGTTTTATTGACATCTTGCTTATATAAACTTGTGACTAACATATTGTCTAAACAGTAATCTAACCTTTAGGTGATCAGTGTCAGTGATATAAAAATTTTATGGCATAGGACTAAATATTAAAAACATTTTCAGTCCTGGCATTGTATATTTGAATGTGTGTGTGTCTGCTGTGGACTCAGTCATATCTGACACTGTAGCCCCACGGACTCTATAGTCTACTAGGCTCCTCTATCCATGGAATTTTCCAGATAAGAATACTGAAGTCAGTTGCCATTTCCTATTCCAGGGGATCTTCCCAACCCAGGGATTGAACCCACATCTACTTGCACCCCTGCATTGGCAGGTGGATTCTTTATTATGCCACCTAGGAAAAGTCCATATATTTGAATAGATTATTATCTAAATCTCTTTTATATAACATTCTGGTAAGTCTTTAAAATGTATAAAAATAAACTGAGTAGGTTGATGACTAAGATTATTTATAAAACATATTTAGGCAATGCCAGACATTCAGGAGCATTGATGAACTTGGAAATTCTTGACCATATTAAGTATGATTAATTATAAATATAAAACCATATTTATGGTATCAGTTAAAAACATTTGTAGAAACAGCTGATAAATTGTCTTAATTGGTAAAAGACAGTGCCAAAAATATAAAAGGATTTGGTTCAGATGCTCTTTTATTTCTAGTCCAGTAACAATGTACCTAGAGAGTCCATGATGTATTTATCAGTGTAACATTAATAGTATTTTTGCCTGGAAGTCACTTATTTGGAACCCAAAACCTATCAAGCATAATTGAAAGATAAAAAGACTTATAAACAATCAAAATTGTTGGTACCACGGAAGCACAAGCATTAACTCTAATATGTGCATGTATCTGTTCACAGTCAAAAAAAGATTTCATGTATAATAATACCCATAAATCACAGTGCATAAATTTGAGCAATTCATTTTGTTGTTGTTTTTCAGTTACTTAGTTCAGTTCAGTCAGTTCAGTTGCTCGGTCGTGTCCAATTCTTTGTGATCCCATCGAATGCAGCACGCCAGGCTTCCCTGTCCACCACCAACTCCCAGAACTTGCTCAAACTCATGTCCATTGAGTAGGTGATACAATCCAAACATCTCATCCTCTGTCGTCCTCTTCTCCTCCTGCCTTCAATCTTTCCCAGCATCAGGGTCTTTTCCAAACATAGGTCTTTGCATCAGGCAGCCAAATATTGGAGCTTCAGCTTTAGCATCAGTCCTTCCAATGAATATTCAGAGTTGATTTTCTTTACAATTGACTGATTTGATCTCCTTGCTGTCCAAGGGACTCTCAGAAGTCTTCTCCAACACCACAGTTCAAAAGCATCTATTCTTTGGTGCTCAGCTTTCTTTATAGTCCAGCTCTCACATCCATACATAACTACTGAAAAAACCATAGCTTTGACTAGATGGACCTTTGTTGGCAAAGTAATGTCTCTGCTTTTTAATCCACTGTCTAAGTTGCTCATAGCTTTTCTTCCAAGGAGCAAGCATCTTTTAATTTCATGGCTGTAGTCACCATCTGCAGATTTTGGAACCCCCCAAAATAAAGTCTGTCACTGTTTTCATTGTTTCAGCATATATTTGTCATGAAGTGATGGAACTGGATGGCATGATCTTAGTTTTATGAATGTTGAGTTTTAAGCCAGCTTTTTACTCTCTTATTTCATCCTCATCAAGAGGCTCTTTGGTTCCTCTTCACTTTTTGCCGTATGGGTGGTATCATCTGCATATCTGAGGTAATTGATATTTCTCCCAGCAATCTTGATTCCAGCTTGTGATTCATCCAGCCCAGCATTTCACATGATGTATTCTGCATATAAGTTAAATAAAGGGTGACCATATACAGCCTTGACTTACTCCTTTCCCAATTTGGAACCAGTCCATTGTTCCATGGACTGGCACTGGTTCAAGAACTGTTGGTTCTTGACCTGCATACAGATTTCTCAGGAGACAGGTAACATGGTTAGGTATTCCCATCTCTTGAAGAATTTTCCACAGTTTGCTGTGATCCACACAAAGGCTTTAACATAGTAAATGAGGCAGAAATAGATGTTTTTCTGCAATTCTCTTGATTTTTCTATAATCCAGCAGTTGTTGGCAATTTGATTTCTGATTCCTCTGCCTTGTCTAAATCCAGCTTGAGCATCTGGAAGTTCTCAGTTCACATACTGTTGAAGCATATCTTTAAAGATTTTGAGCATTACTTTGGTAGCATGTGAAATGAGTGCAATTGTGCAACAGTTTGAACATTCTTTGGCATTGCCTTTCTTGGGACTAGAGTGAAAACTTACCTTTCCCAGTCCTGTGGCCACTGCTGAGTTTTCCAAATTTGCTGACATATTGAGTGCAGCACTTATACAGCATCATCTTTTAGGATTTGAAATAGCTCAACTCAAATTCCATTACCTTCACTAGCTTTGTTCATTGTGATGATTCTAAGGCCCACTTAACTTCACATTCCAGATGTCTGGCTATCAGTGATTGATCACACCATCAGATCTCCTTTAAAAAGAAAAAAAATCTTCAAGGAATCCTAATACATCCTCAGACTCCAGAGTTTTGTAGCTTTGAGAAATACTAACCAATTGTCTATTTTTTGACACTTCACTCCAGCATACCAAATTAGGAGACTGCTAGATTTAAGTCCAATGTCAAGATCTCCTGGAGAAGGGAATGGCTATCCTCTTCCATATTCTTATGTGGAGAATTACATGGATAGAGAAGCCTGGCAGGCTACAGTCCTTGGGATTCAGAGTCGGACACAACTGTGTGACTAAGCACAGCACAGCACAGAGAGGCTCATAAAATGCTTGACACCAGGAAGAAGTTTTCAAGTACAGTGACCTGGAACCATCTAGCCTATTAACATAAATTGTATGTTAGTACAAAAACTGACACTTGAAATAACCCTTTAGGATCAGTGCTTTGCAGTACATGACAGTAACCAGTACACTTTCAAGAAACTCATTCTGAGTCATTTCAGGACATTGTTTAGAGAACATTATGCTCTGCATAGTATCTAACAAGACAAAGATTATATTCATTCTAAATGATTACAAATTGTGTCATTAATTTCATTATGAAGTTGGATAAAGAAAGGTTTGTAAAGTTCCTTGAAATCATAGTCTCATATATACATTATCTTACAGGCCTTCCTTGACCACTTACCCCTGAATAATCTTCTTCTGGTTACTTAACTTTTCTGAGTTGTTTGCTCATCTTCAAAATAAGAAAATAAAGAACAAAGACTTTGAAATCAGACTCTGGATTGTGAGTGTCTTCTCTGCATTTGCTAGCTGGGTTACGTTTACCAAGAAATTTAATCTCAGAGGGGATTACTCAGTTATTACTGAGTAATTATAAGATTACTCAGTTATATTACTGAGTTATTACCTCAGTTTACTCAACCCTGCAATGAGGATAAAGTAATCACTGCCACCTGGGATTGAGTGAATATGTGTGAAGTGCTGAGAAGAGTCATGAACAAATTAGAAGGGCTACAGGTGTTCATGGTTGGTGCAGAGAGTTGGACATGACTTGGAACCTGAACAACAACAACTGCGAATTTTTGAGAGGATACAATAGGATAGTGTGAATAGCACCTATTAGCATGTTGCCTGGTTCATGGCTCATAATTAAGGATCAATTAATATAACTAACATGTCATTCACTACTATAGGTTTAAAATGATGAATTAGGTATTTAGTCTAAGGGATTAAAGGGAGTTAAATAGTTTTCAGAATTCAAAAACTGTTTCAAAGTGTGTCTGCTCGGATGCAGCACTGGTGAAAAGGGCACAGACTCAATATTAAATAGATATGAGGTTTGGCTTTACTAGCAATGATTTCTTTATAGGTAACCAGAAGTTAAAAATATCCAAACTATCTCTCTTTTCACCCTCTCCCACCCCCATTATCCCCTCTGGTAACCATAAGTTTGTTTTCTCGGACTGTGAGTCTGTTTTCATTTTGTAAATAAGTTTATTTATATTTCTTAGATTTCACATATATGTGATATCATGTAATATTTGTCTTTCTATGTTTTATTTACTTCACTTAGTATGATAATGTTTAGGTCCATCCATGTTTATTCAGATGCCATTTTTTCTTTTTTTATAAATTTGGCCTTGGAAGGCAGAAAGAAGCAGGGCAAGGACTAATAGAGTTTTGCCAAGAAAATGCACTGGTTATAGCAAACACCCTCTTCCAACAACACAAGAGAAGTCTCTACACACGGACATCACCAGATGGTCAACACCGAAATCAGATTGATTATATTCTATGCAGCCAAAGATGGAGAAGCTCTATACAGTCAACAAAAACAAGACCAGGAGCTGACTGTGGCTCAGATCATGAACTCCTTATTACCAAATTCAGACTTAAACTGAAGAAAGTAGGGAAAACTGCTAGACCATTCAGGTATGACCTAAATCAAATCCCTTATGATTATACAGTGGAAGTGGGAAATAGATTTAAGGGACTAGATCTGATAGATAGAGTGCCTGATGAACTATGGAATGAAGTTCATGACATTGTACAGGAGACAGGGATCAAGACCATCCCCATGGAAAAGAAATGCAAAAAAGCACAATGGCTGTCTGGGGAGGCCTTACAAATGAAACTCCAGTACTTTGGCCACCTCATGCGAAGAGTTGACTCATTGGAAAAGACTCTGATGCTGGGAGGGATTGGGGGCAGGAGGAGAAGGGGACGACCGAGGATGAGATGGCTGGATGGCATCACGGACTCGATGGATGTGAGTCTGAGTGAACTCCAGGAGATGGTGATGAACAGGGAGGCCTGGCGTGCTGCGATTCATGGGGTCGCAAAGAGTCGGACACGACTGAGTGACTGAACTGAACTGACCTGATGGTTGAGTAAAAAGAGATTGGAAATAATATATACACACTACTATATGTAAAACAGAAACAACAAGGTTTGTTTCTCTAGCAGAGAGTAGGTACTTCAACAATGTTATTTCCTACCCTTTCCTGTTAAAAAAATTTTTGACTATTGGTACTGATTTCCCTACCTTACAAAATACATCTTTGAATTTTATCAGCTTAATAACGAGTTCAGCTTATAGGAGAAATGGAATTAAATTCCAGTATGTGTTTTCTGCTTTTTGTAGTTTTCAACTGTCATCTTCAAATTGCCTGTTATTTTCCAGATTAGGTGAGTGAATATATCATATTGTGCTTATAGATAAAAAGGCTTTTATTTCATGAACATTCATCATTTTAAAGGCTTCCCTTGTGGCTCAGCTGGTAATGAATCTCCCTGCAATGTGGGAGACCTGGGATTGATCCCCTGGAGAGGGGAAAGGCTGCCCATTCCAGTATTCTGGCCTGGAGAATTTCATGGACTGTATAGTCCATGGGGTCACAAAGAGTTGGACACGAGTGGGTGACTTTCACGCAGTCACTCATCATTTAAAAAAATTCCTTAGAATGATTTTGAGACATTGATAATTTTTAAATTTTTCTAGCAGTTCATAAAATGTGGTACAGATAAGATATGGGTTAATAGCACTGACACCAAAAAAGAGAGGTGGTGGGAGAGAAACACTGGCAGGTGGTGTGATGAGTAAGTGATTTTTATAGTTGTGATGAATTGAATCTCTTCCAAAAGATGTATATACTAGAAGAGTGGTTTAAATGTCACCTGTCTTGCTAAATAATAGATACTTAAGAAATTAAAATGGGAAAGAGAAACTGTTGTAAATCTTTAATTTTCTCTACTTTGGGACGTTGCTAGAGAACACCAGATGGCCTCTTGGTCTCTGAATGCTGCTTTCTGCCAGTGCTACTCAACTAGGACCTGTCTTTACCTGCCAGTGTATTTCACGCCAGAGCCATTAACTGTAATACCTATGCTAGTAGTCATAGCAGCAGCCTGGATATCCTTGTGAAGCATGGGAAGGGAACTGGAACCTAATCAGGCTTCAGGGAAGGGGATAACCAGCCATCTACCATTTTGTCTGGTTGCCTTTTATGTGCCAGGCACAGTGCTAGACATCACTATGTTAAATTACCCAAGATAGGCCATTCTTTGTATTTTTATTCAGTCATTAGCTGAAAGAACACTAAATGATTTAAAACTGCATCCACCTAACTTTGATTTTAAGACTATAAATGACATTAAAAATATTTTTGACATAAAAATTATAATTTTAAAATTTGATCTGTTCTCCAGTCTGTTATACATTTATTTCAGAAATGATGTAAAAACAGTGTCTTCATCTGAAAGGAATCTTAACAGTAGTTTTGATTGATCCATGAAATTAATGAGTTTTATCTAAATTAAATTTGTCTGCACTGGTTCATATTACTGGTGAATGTTTACTACCATTTTAATTAAGCAAAGGATTTATTTTGTGTCTTTAGATTTCTGAGTTCTTATTTTTATAGCAAATAATATTGAATGCTTGCTAAGGTGAATTTTAATTAAAACTGTTTAAGTTCATCATAGCTCAGCTATAAAAGGAGACCTTGTATTTGCAGTGCTGCTGAAATTGATGAAGGCTACATTTTTTCATCCAATAAAGAAAATTTAAATTCTCTAAAAGTTAATTAAGCTGGTTTCAACTTTTAAAAATTTAATATTTTATTAAGTTTTAT
>SJYT01008073.1:38125-92594 GCA_006410635.1 Cephalophus harveyi
TTTCCCTCAAATTGAAAACAATTTTACTTTTTCTGATGAAATAAATCAATGTACTATTATTGACATAAAATTATAAATACTGTTGTTGTTGTTAATGTACTATTATTGACATAAAATTATAAATACTGTTGTTGTTGTTTATAAAATTATAAATACTGTTGGACACTAAGTTGTGTCCAACCGTTTGCAACCATGTGGATTGTAGCCCACCAGGCTCCTCTGTCTGTAGGATTTCCCAGGCAAGAATACTGGAGTGGGTTGCCATTTCCTTCTCCACGGGATCTTCTTGACCCAGGGATCAAACTCACGTCTACTGCATTGGCAGATGGATTCCTTACCACTGGGCCATCAAGGAAACCCTGGGATGTATAAACAAGAATACAAAAGTCCTCTATAATCCACCTCCAGACAAATAACCATTGTTAATCAGTCTTACTGGCTTTGTGTTTAGGTGATTTATTTTTACTAGTTAAATCCCTTCATTTAGTATGTGAACTATTTGGGGATAATTTTTTTATAATTCTTCCATTTTAAATAACTTTTTCGATTAAGAGATCACATATCTGTTCAGTTGTCAGACAGAAGTGTTGATTCAGTTTTGTTTGAAACTAAACACTGAAAACAATTTTTAATTTCTTAGTGGATATAGTGAACCCATGAAATATTAGTCTTTTTGAGCTTATTCACTCTTACCAGCCCTATGAAGATACCTTAACTCAGTAGTACTTAATATGGCCTATAGAACCCCTTGTGATCTGATGGTGCCCATTTTCCCAGCCTCAATTCCTGTCACCTCCTGTTTCTTGGCCCTACCCCCAGCACCTCACGACCAAATACATACTTACAGCCTCTTACAGAGCAAGTTTGCCTTATGCAGTCTTCATATTCTTTTAAACTCCTGCACTGCACATCTCATTTTTTCTCTTCCAATCTATCTTCCCACACCATCCCAAAACTCTTATTAGTACCTCTTCCTGGAAATTTTTGGTGTCTATTCCAAATCAGCTTTCTGATGCATATACTTTTTTGCAACCTGTTTATTATACTTATCTGGTATGTTACAATTGGATTAAATGTCTGTCCCCTTCAACATTGTAAGCCCTGCACAGATTAAGTGCTCTATGATTAGCTGATGAATGAATGGATGGATAGATCAGTGTATGAATGATGAGTGATAGAATAGATGGATGAAAAAAGTTGATGAAGATAGACTGGATGCTTAGCTGAACGGGTGTAAGCAAGACAGGGTAGGACTCTTGGAGAAAAAGGAACTCTGTTTATTCTAAAGTAAAACCAAAGATTATGCTCTCTAAATGAGAGGAATATGCAGAAATATGCATCACAGCCAAATATTTAATATCAGAGAAATGATCAACACTGATACTGATTTTATGCACTGGAAAAAATGTTTAAAAAAGAAAAAAATATTCTAATTATAGTCATATGAACTGTTTATACTTGTGTATAAGTATCATTCATGAAAAAATTATTATATGCCTCATTATTGTGTGTTAAATTAACTGTTTTGTATATTTACTAGAATTAAAGACAACATATTTGTGTGCCTAGTACTTAAAATTTCCACTATGTTATCACTGTATTATGTTATTATTATTGTTGGTGGATATTCCTTACATTCTCTTTAATGGAGTACTTCTGTTTTTAGAATTAATAATGATCTTTAGCCATCCAGAGAATTAAAATATCAAGAGCCTTGCATTTAGCATACTCCTTTTATTACTCTGAATGTTAGGGCAGTGATGACATCTTCCTTAAAATGTCTAGTGAAACAGAATTGACTAATGGAATTTTATATCCTTAAGATCAGAAAAAAAAAAAAGCATAAAGAATGTAAGAGCATAACCAACACACTTTGCTACAAGTGTGGATCATTGACTAATACCTCTCATGTACTAGGTAAGGTGTCAAGCACTGGGGACATAAACTTATCAGGTATGGTGCTTAACTTCCAGGTGCTCACAGTCGCAAGGAGAATTTAGACAAAGTAAATTACAAACAAGATGAGCTAAAAATAAAATAAGTGAAAGAATCCACATTACAATACAGTGCAAAAAGAACTCTGAGAAAGATGAAAGATCTTTATCAGATGGGATAATTGTCCACTGTTAGAACTGTGGAATGGTGAAGCCTGAAATTCATCTTACGTCTTCTTGTCCTAGACTCTCATTTTAAAATATAGAAAATGAGGCCCAGATATATGATCTCTTGAGGCCTTGGGTAAGTCGCCTAGCCTTTGGAGGTTTTAGCTCATACTGATGCTTTTCCTATAGACACAGAGAGAATGGGTAGGAATAAATTGGCACATGTCATAAAGCTAAATAACTAGTTTAGTAATAACTAGTAGTAAGATTAAGGTAGTATGTTATTGCAGCACGGTTCGTTTCTTCGGTAACACTTTAGTTTTCGCTGAAGAAAGTGAAGGTGTTAGTCGCTCAGTCATGTCTGACTCTTTGCAGCCCCATGGACTGTAGCCTGCCAGACTTCTCTGTCCATGAAATTCTCGAGGCAAGAATACTGGAGTGGGTTACCGTTTCGTACTCCTTTAGTTTTTACTAGAAAAAAATTAATTTGATATGGAAGATGAATTTATTTTTAATTTAAAAATATGAAATCACTACCTATCATGTGCTAAGCTGGCTGGTATTACTACTACGATATGATAGCTTATCACCTTCTTTTTTTCTTGAAGATTATTTCCATTTACCTTTTTTAAAAGTGCTTTTGATTTATATAAATACAATATTTTTATTCATTCTTCTGAGTTATAACTATTTGCCTGTTGAAGTTATTTGTATAAGTAATGTTGCTTACTAATAAGTCAGGAAATTCAAATTATATTTTTTAAAATGAAGTTTGGATATTTGAAAGCTTGATTTAACAGCTGTTTCTCAGATAAGATATTTGCTTACTCTGCATTGTTTTACCTACTAAGGTAACTGGTCTGTCTCTTACAAGGGAACTATGCCCCTTCATCTGAAATTGTAAGAAGATTTGCTGTAAGAAACAAGACATGGAATATACTTAATATGCCCCATAAAGTAAGTACTGACATTAAGTTTTCTGTGACAGAATTAATTTTTATTTTCTATGGTCCTCTTTAACCTTACAAATTTTTCATTTATCAAATTAAAAAATATCACAAGTAAACATTGCCATTTAACATTGCTAGCCAAGCCAAATAATGTACTAAGAAAATCAAAACAATTTATTTTCTAGTCTCAGATATAGAGGAGGAAATGCCTCAAGTTTTTATGTCATCAATATTATTAATATACCATGGTATATTTTAGGTGTACGTTTCTTTGATCACTACAAACACTAACCAGAATTCTTTTATTAATACAGCTTTTAAAATGTGTTTACACTTATCTGTTGTTGGTAGTCAGTTTCTTAATTTTTATTTTACTTGTAATAAAATGGAAACCAGCTGACTACCTATTAATTTANATACACTTACTATTTAAAAATTAACAGAGTAGCTAATGAGAATTCCCTTTAAAGTATTCTACAGCCAGTTGACAACTGACGACAACTCTGTATCTGAGAGGAAAATTCAGTGTCAGTCTGTAGACTGTCTCTTATACACATCTAGCTGACTACCTATTAATTTACAAAGAACTTGGTTGACTGTTTATAAAAATTAAAGCTCATAGAGAAAAAGTAAATTGTTTTATAATTTTTGAACAGTTTAAATAGCCTAATACAAATATTTAGATTAAGAATTAGTATATCATTTATGAATTTCCCAGGGGACACTAGTGGTAAAGAACCTGCCTGCCAATGCAGGAGACATAAGAGACGGGTTCCATCCCTGGGTGGGGAGGGTCGCCTTGAAGAGGGTACATGGCAAACCACTCCAATATTCTCGCCTGGAGAATCCCCTGAACAGAGGAGCCTGGTGGGCTCCAGTCCAAAGGATCACAAAGAGTCAGACGTGACTGAAGGGACTTGGCACAAGCATACACACATGTCATTTATAGATGCATGGAATCCATCACTGAATCTAATAAATGAAAATTCCTGTCCACATCGGTCTTACATGTGTGTGCAAAAAAGGCATGTATAAAGCAAAATAAATGACTTCACTGCGTAGTATTTTAGTGGTGATAAAAATGGTATAAAGAAAAAAAGAAGGAAAACAGGAAGTAGCCTAAGTTTAGCAGAGTCAGGGAATGCCTCACCTAGAGGATGCCATTTGAACAAAACTGGAAGGAGGCAATGGAAATTAAGTTATGCAGATGTATAGGAAAGGATTCTTAAAGGCAGGGCAAGCAAGTGGTGCATTCCCTGTCTCTGCCCAGAAAAATAGCAAAAGGGCCCGTGTAGCTTGTGCCAAGTAGGTGAGAGTGGAGAGAGTTGTCAGAGACTAGGCCACATAGATACCTGGAAGTAGGTTTTTTGACATTGTTCTGGCTTCAGCTTTTACTTAAGGTAGAGAGTCATTGGAGGTTGCAGTGATGGAGGGGCATGATCTGCCTTACGTTTCAGCAGGCTCACTTTTCTGGATTGATGAGTGTGACAGGGCTGAAGCAAGGAAAGCAATGAGAAGACTATAACGTTAACCTGGGAAGGAGATAATGGAGGTATGGACTGGAGAGATTATGGAGGATGTAGTGAGGGTTCATTTCTGAATGTATCTTAAAGTTAGAATTGATAGAATTTGCTGATATAGTAAATACAAAGCACAAGGAGATGAGGAGGGCCTTAGGTTTTATATAGAGCAGCTAGAAGGACAGAGTTGCCACTAACTAAGACACAGAAAACAACAAGGCAAGCAAGTTTAGAGAGAACGAAAAACAGGAATTTGAACTTGGATATGTTAAGTTTGAGATGTATATCAGACATCCACGGAGAGAAATTGAGTGAATATTGTGTATAAGTATGAAATCCTGAGGAAAAAATCTGGAGATAAAAACTTAAAAGTCATCAGGAATACATGCATGGTGGAAAAAAAAAAAAAGACATAAAATGAATCACCATGGGGTGAATATACATAGAAAGAAAAGACATCCAAGAACTGGGTCTGGGACCAACACTTCATTGAAAGAGAGGGGAAGCACAGTATTAAATGTGCCTTTGCATAAAAGCATTTTTGGGGGGTAGCAGTAGCATTCATTGAAACTGTTTATTTATAGGTCTTATGAAACTTACCTGTCCTTTGGTATCTGTATTGATATCAAACTGCATGCTTTGTAAAAAGCAACTACTTTCCAGGAATTAGCAATAATAGCTATTGATTGAGTAAGTCATTGTAGGAATGCTATGCCAAAGTTGTTTTCTCACATTCAGTTTTGAAATAAAAATGTTTTTCTATTGACAGTCTACTGATAATATTACTTGACAAACTGGACTGTTAACAGTTTTAATTAGTAGGATGAAGAGTTAATGACATTCTTAATGAAATGGTTTGAACACAAATAAAAAAATGTCTGTGCTTTATAATAAAAAATAATCAGTTGTCTAAAACAAAATTGATTTGGAAGATCCTGTTAAGCCATACCACATTCATGTTTTAAAGGTAAAAACAAATGTATTGATCATTTATACTAGAAACATTTATATCATATCTACTGTGAGAAAGGTCTATTCTAGGTTTAAAGCTGTGCAGGAAAGAAGGAATTAATAAAGTAAATATTAGTAAATTATTAATAGATGAAAAGTAATAGAGTAAACAAAATTATAATCACTAGAATATAACATAAATAGATAATGTGGTTTCTGAAGAGTTTTTCAGCATAAAAGCAGTGGGAAAATAGCAAAGAAATAGAATAATTTTTATAAGATTTTTAAACTACAATGAAGAGCTATTAATATACTGGTGGTATATTGGAGTGTAAATTAGTATGTTTCTGGAAGCAGTTTGAAACTATGTTGAATTTACTCTTTTAAATTAGTATTTATACATTTTGAACTAATATTTTTATTTTGAGCCATCTATCCTAAAGAAATAACCAGAATTTGGGAAAATGCTTTTTCAAATAAATCCAAAAATGTTACACCAACACATTTAGAACATAAACACATAATTGGCAACTTCCTTATTGAGATACTTCCCATCATAGATTTTTTTCTCAAGGTATTTAACAATGTTGCCTTATGTTGCTATGAAAATTTTATAAGAGATTCTGGTTCAGTAATATTTAGAGCAGCTCAGTATATACCATTTTAAGGAAATAGATTGATGACTCTTGAATTAAAAGGCTTGAATCTGGTGAAAAATAGCCACATAATTATATTATTTCAAAATGTTTATGCAGCTAGCTAGTGTCAGCTGGTTAGGAAAGTCTTCTTCAGAGCTTATCCGTGGAGAAATCTGATTTGTTTACTCAGATGTATTCTTTTTTAAAATTCCCCAATTGGAATAAATGTCACAGAAGTATTTTAATCATGATGATATAATAAATTTCCAAGAGCTATCTGAAAACTTAAAGGTATTTGGAGGCTATAATGTGGTTGCTATATTCTGAAAAAAAATTATATTTTGAGAGAGAATTCTAAAAGTATTTAGAATCATGCCCATTTCCCTTCTCAAACTTTTCTCACTATGCCCTCATTTTAGTAGGTTTTATCTGAACTGTGCTTAACAGATGCTCCCTCTGTGTCTGCTAAATAAATGGATGAATGAACATGTGGGTGTTTGCTAATCTTTAAAATTTAGTCTCATTTTCTCAAGCAAAGAGACTTGTTGTATCTCAGTCAAATTGCCTCACAGCTGCCAAAGAGAGATTAGTCTTATAGACATTGTCATCTGAAACTCTTTTATCTTTTATTTCTGGTGGAAAATCTTTCCAAAGAAATTGGATTAATTATAGTGAAATTTTGTGACCAAAAGGTAAAAACATTATTATTGTGCATTAAAAGTTTTCACACAGATTCTTTTACATTTTAGTAGAGTCGTAAATACCATTCATGTTTCCCAACATTTGGTTCTCTTTTGTTTCTGGGTTTGAGGAAGTCTGTACTTCCCTACCTTTGAAATTAATCATGGTCATATAACTAGTTCTGACAAATTAAATATGAGGGGAGATATGTTTCATCAGCAGTAAATAACTGGTGCCCAACTATCCAACTCATTCTTCCCTTCTTGCAAAAAACCAAAACTTTTCATATGGTATAGAGTGACTACATGGGAAAGGGCCCATCATCAACCAGTGTTTGCCATGTACAGAGAGCAAGAAATTTTCTTTAAAGACATGGAAATTTTGTCATTTATGCATAGCCACAGTACAACCTAGCTTGTTTGCTTCAGAATACCACTGGTCAGTCTGTAGATACAGGAACTTTCTTCAAGACCATGTGTACATTCACTAACAGGGGCAAAAAAACAAGTAGATTGGTATTCATGATATGCTTCATCTGCTTGACTTAAAAGTGGAACAGTTTATTGACATGATATATTTAAAGGATTCATTGCATCAAATCATATTTTCCTTTTCTTTTTCCCTGTGGAAGCCTACTAGTGGTAGACACTATAGAAATTCAAGATATCTGGGGATTTCCCTGGCAGTCCAATAGTTAATACTCCACACTTCCATTTTTAGGGATTGTGGGTTCAATCTCTGGTCAGGAAATTAAGATCCTATATGTCACATGGCATAACCAAAAAATGTTTTTTCTAAAGCAAAAATAAAAGGAAATTCAAGAGCCCTGGAGATACAGAATCGGTCTCTGTCAAAAGGGTTAAGTTCAGCTACATGAAACAGAAATTAAAAAAAAAAAAATTATTTCCTTAATCATGGAGAAGTCTATTTTTTTTATGTAAAAGAAGCTGAGCTTGAAATCTAGGTCCAGTTTGGAAGACCCATAATGTCTTCAGGAATCCCGGTTCGAGACTGTTCTTTTCTGCCTTTCTCAGTTTCAGGTTTTATCTTCAAGGTCACCGTGTTGGCCTAGGATAGCTACTGTAACTTTAGTCATTGCACTGGCACCAGACCTATAGTTGGAGAAAAAGGAAAAATGACAAAAGAATAGCCCAGCCAGCTGTCTTCAGTCAGCCTTCATGGTTTATCCAGGAAATTACTCACAACACTGTTATATCTCATTGGCCAGAACTTGGTCCTGTGAATTTACTGACCTGCAAATGCAGCCTGGAAGTACAATCTTTTAGGTAGAATTAGGAGGGAGATGAATATTTTGTGGCTACTATGATCTGTGCCACACTCCTTGCCAAAGATTCTAGTCTATGTTGGCTATAATAATTTTCTATATAAATGTTTTTAACTTCTTAAAATCTAATTTCTATTCCTGCTCATCCTTCATATGCATATTAATATTATTGTCTTAAATGGTATACATTTTTCTCTTTTCTCAATACTTCAGTGATCCTTTTTTGATTCCAAATCCTTTTGGCACCTATTACAACTTGAAACTGCCATATTGAAATGATACCATTCCCTCCTGCTTCTCATCTTTGTTTTCTGATTATACATTTCCTTAGGTTTTAATTTACTATCTTACACAGTATTTTCCATAGCTCATTACTTGGTCTTTGAGGAAATCCTGCATTAAGTACACAACTGAGTTTTTCATTATTATTCTGAAAAAAGTTTATCTTTCATGTTTGAAGGTACCCCACCAATAGAAGGTATCTAAAGCTAGGTTTAAGTCAGTATAACATATCAGGACATAATTCTTTTTGTTATGTTAACAGCTGCTATCAAAATAGAAAATGACAGAATACCTAGTGTTTATATATTGATTGGTTTTAACTTATACTCTTTCATGTAAAGAGATTATAATTTATCACAAGAATTGAGTTTTTGCTGGTAATTTGACACAAAGCAAATGTAATATGTGTAACTAATATTTATGTAATTTATATGCAAGGCAAGTTCCAGAAGGTTGTGAAAATTTTAACTTAAAATATCAGTTCAGTTCAGTTCAGTTGCTCAGCTGTGTCCGACTCTTTGCGACCCCATGAATTGCAGCACGCCAGGCCCCACCATCTCCCGGAGTTCACTCAGACTCACGTCCATCGAGTCAGTGATGCCATCTCATCCTCGGTCGTCCCCTTCTCCTCCTGCCTATGATCTTTGTTTTCTGAATGTTGAGCTTTAAGCCAACTTTTTCACTCTCTTTCACTTTCATCAAGAGGCTTTTTAGTTTAAGACAGGGAACAGTGAATAGCAAATAGGTCTTTAGTGAACTAATGACACATTATTATATCAGTTAAAGAATTTTACAGATGGTGATTCTATACTGCATTGATTTTAAAGCATGTTTTAAAAGCTTTGTATCAAAGGTAATCATGAAATATATTATCTCTACTAGTTTCTTAATAAATTATTTTGCAATATCAGTTTTTATGCCACAAATTGTGTTTATATCAGTAGTATTTATATCAGTAGTTCCCTGGAGGAGGAAATGGCTACCCACTCCAATATTCTTGCCTGGATAATCCCACAGACAGAGGTGCTTGCCAGGTTACAGTCTATAAGGGTCACAAAGAGTTGGACATGACAGATTGAGTGAGCATGAACACATATAAGTAGTTCATATAATCCTCATTTACTTCTAATTAACTATACATATATGGTAGGGTGGCTATATAATGAAATTTGTGAATTGAATATGCTTTATTTGAATGGCTCTAGCAGTTCTAAGCGGAGAAGGCAATGGCACCCCACTCCAGTACTCTTGCCTGGAAACTCCCGTGGACGGAGGAGCCTGGTGGGCTGCAGTCCATGGGGTCGCTGAGTCAGACATGACTGAGCGACTTCACTTTCACTTTCCACTTTCATGCATTGGAGAAGGAAATGGCAACCCACTCCAGTGTTCTTGCCTGGAGAATCCCAGGGATGGCAGAGCCCGGTGGGCTGCCATCTGTGGGGTCGCACAGAGTCGGACACGACTGAAGCGACTTAGCAGCAGCAGCAGCAGCAGCAGTTCTAAGTAATACTTTAGGTGATTTAAGATCACTTGTCCATATCCTTTTTTACATTTCATGATTAAATCTAATTTTTTGTATCCCTAAAGTAAATATTTTCACTTGCAGGAATGCCACTCACTTGTACGGAGTCAATCCACATACCAGAAACAAGTTCTGCTGTTTGCCAGGGTGCATATGTAATCTTACTACTGACTAGAAGCATTGCTAAAATGAACTGTCTTCCACAGGTTTTGATTCTCCTCACTGTTTCCATTTCAGTCCATTTATTCTTCTGTTTATGCCCTTTGTCTTTTATCAGCTTACCATCTCTCCTGAAAGATAATAAACACAGAAACCAGGCAAGACCACTACTCAACAGGAGAAGAAAAATTGTAAGGAGCAAGGGATTCCTTGGTGGCTCAGACGGTAAAGCATCTACCTGCAATGCCAGAGAACGGGGTTCAACCCCTGGGTTAGGAGGATCCCCTGGAGAAGGAAATGGCAAGCACCTCCAGTACTCTTGCCTAGAAAATTCCATGTATGGAGGAGTGTGATGGGCTACAGTCCCTGGGGGTCGCAAAGAGTCGGACACCACTGAGTGACTTCACTTTCACTTTGTAAAGAGCGAGAGGAAGTATATATTTTGTGTGTGAAGCAACGTATCAGTTTCCGTGTAATCCTGTTGCTAAGAAAGCTATGAGTGAAAAAGAACTGAGTCCCACACCTTCTCAGAGCAGCTCTATTGGTGATAATGTGATAACACATCCATTTTTATTGGCAAGATTGTGGTGTGTGAGTTCAGAGAAATTAAACATCTTAACTTTTTATATTGTCTTGTCAACTGGAGATGAATAGGCATGTGAGGCATGATGAATTTAGATTTGATGAGTGAGAACTCAAGTCTAACAGGAATCAGCTATGGTCTAGAAGCAGGTTCAATGGTTAAGGTGGTTCCCATCCATACAGTGTTGGTGGCTGTAGTGAGTACAACAGTAAACAATGGCCGTGAACAGAAAGCGTGTGGCACCTGGCACTTTACTGGTAGAGAAAATGCAGTGGTCCTGCATCAGGGTAGAGTGACTTCCTGTTTCTGACTTTGACATGTCAATGACAACGTGGTGTCAAAGAGGGCAGGGAAGAATCTCCCTGGTTGCCGTTTTGTTAGTCTTTCCCAACTCTTAACATCTTTCATATATGAAATGATATTCTGTACTTCAACCCAGATACCCTACACACTCAATGCACTTTCTACCATATTCTACTGATTCAGATTCTTTGGGTTTCAATCAACAGAAATTAATTATAGCAATTTGGCCAGAAGACATATTTGGATACTGGGATATCTCACAAAAACCAAGAAAAAAAGACCACATCAGAAACTAAGGCAGCTCTGAGATCCTCATGAATCTGCTCCCTAGACCACTGCCATCAACAGGCCTCAGGCACCAAACTTTTCTGGTGTCTGTATCTCTCATTTCAAATACTCAAGGGTCCCGGAGAAGAGTGTCTGATTGGTCCAGCTCTGGGCATAGTTCTGTCTCTGGACAATTCAGCTAATCTGAATTGCTGAGAGCTCGTCCTTAATGGACACTGGGTAGATGTGCCCTCTACAAACCTTAAAGACTCTGATCTGAAGTCCAAAATAATTCATAATTTTCAGATGATAATATTAAGTTTGCATCTGAGCATAGAAGTTTTAGAGACTATCTTATAACAAGAATTACAAAGTTTTATTGGTGCACCAACAGTAAAGTTCAGTCTTAGAAATAAAAGAAGTGAGAAATATTTTTCTAAAAATGAAATGAAATATAATAGTAAAGATCTGGAATCAGAAATCTTGTCAGCAATATCAGAAATATTTCCCCACTTTTATTAAGATTTCAACAACTATTTACTATATGCTCATTACAAGCTGAGGAAGTTGCTCCTACTAACTGTAATAATACCTTCGGCAATTTATTTACCTCTGTTGAGCTTCAGTTTATCCCTCTATATATGAGAAGCATTTTTAGAACTATGCTGAAATTCAAATGAGATAACATGAAAGACCATTGTAAACTGAAAAGCACTATGTTAATATCACTTATTAAAAGTTCTTTCACTTTAGAATTCTACCTTAAAATTGACTGCTCATCTGTAAACCATCTGGTAGATTTTGAGTTTAATTTTTATGGGTCTTGAGTGATTATCTCTGGTATCCACAAAAATCAACACTTGTGTTGAATGACACTAGAAGGGCTAGCACAAATTAAAATACAAAACAAAAACAAAAAGCAGCAATGTGAAGAATACTGACTAGGAGCCAAAAGTCATCAAGAAAAAAGACCCGGAGTGTGGGTAGCACCTGGTCTCCTCCATATTCATGTCACAGCTCCTTGCCACCAGGCTCCATCTCTTGGTAGCTTGGCATCTCACTGACTGTTCTTAAGTCAGTGAGATGTTCTCTTTAGGGCTTCCCTTTCTTCTTAGGGCTTCCCTGATAGTTCAATTGGTAAAGAATCCACCTGCAATGCAGGAAACCCTGGTTTGATTCCTGGGTCGGGAAGATCCCCTGGAGAAGGGATAGGCTACCCACTCCAGTATTCTTGGGCTTCTCTTGTGGCTCAGCTGGTAAAGAATCTGCCCGCAATGCAGGAGACCTGAGTTAGATCCCTGGGTTGGGAAGATCCCCTGAAGAAGGGAAAAGCTACACTCTACAGTATTCTGGCCTGGAGAATTCCATGGACTGTATAGTCCCTTGGGTCGCAAGAGTTGGACATGACTAAGTGACTTTCACCTTTTCACTTTCACCCCCTTTCCTCTCCCAGAAGATAAGAGGGCAGGCAACTTGTCCGTTTTTAGCTAAATAATTCTACCAGTGTGAGGCTCCTACAACTTCCCTGAACTCACTAAGGCATTCTTATTAAATCAAATTGCTTTATTCAGTCATAAGACCTACTCCCAAATTGGAAACTTACAAGTTGAAAATTTCAAACTGGATTATATATGTTACTGAACTCAGGTTCTGCCACTCACCACTCAAAAGCCAATTATTTGAGAGTGTCAATAGAAAGAAAAGGTGCTCTAATCTGAAAAGTCTGCAATCTGGGAGGAAGGTAAAGTAGTGCCCAGAGACCAATCCTGAAGATTCTGTTCTGCCATGACAGTTTTTAAAGGAGAAAAGTGGGGAAGAATCTCAGTGAATCATTCATTGAGGCAGGAGGTTGGGTTCTGCATCATTTTCCACTACATACAAGCTGGCTGACTCTCTTTTCATATGCTATCTTGCCTGCACGATCTACATGCAGAATTGCTAAGGGAGGTGTTGGAGGTAGAGAGCTAGTCATTTTTTAACCACTTCTTTCTTACTTCTTTTTGTAAAGGAAAACAGGTTACTTAGGCTCTTTTGAGGTTAGAGGGGAACAGAAATGGGCAAACAGAAAAGAGGCAAGAAAGCTGCTTTCAATTTCCAACTGTCAAACCTCATTCTGTTTCCATGGGATTGGGAGTTGAAGGTCCATCTTCTATAATGTCTTCACGCTGACATACTGTGTATATTCTCAGAGTGGAAGATGTCAACATGGGTCTGTAGCATATCTTTGCTGACAATTTTAGTTGCCTGCTTACATATATGGACAGAGCAAGCTGCAATTATTTTGATGCCCAGAAAGTTATATAGATTATTATGAGTGGTAATGTTAATCCCATTCTCTTGAGGGCAGTCCTTAGAATTGTGTTAGCTATAGATTTAGCACTCTTCAAGATGGAACAGCCTATGTCATGTACTCTGGTGGCAGTGAAACAACTCAGGAATGTGTATCAGACACTGAGTCTGTGACTCTACTGTCCTAATCATTAGTTGATCCATTTTATACTGGTGGGAGGTAGACTGGAGGGTTCTGCTTGCTTCCAGATATTCTCCCAAAAGTAAAATTTAGAAACTATGAAATAATCTGGAAATAAAACATTTTGGTATTTCGTTAATTTTGTTTTGTTGAAAAATGTCCTAAAATTATAAAATCATGAGTTTCATTAAATATTTCCATGTTATAAATTCATTTAATGGCTGCAAATGAAATGATTTAGGCAAAGAAATTAATATCTTTTGGAAGTTTAGGCTTAATAATATTTTCCCCACATCTTTAGGGTTCGTGAGTTTTTGCCAATCTCCCCTGTCTGTCACACATTCTAAATAATGTATTAATACTCTGACAAGTTTTATTACACAATGGAGAATTTTCAAGATAAAATTAGCATCTTAATCAAACAGATTTGTATGTTTACACATTCCCATGTAAAGCAGGTTTGTTATTAAGATCATTGGTGCCTCTGAACCCCAAGCAAAAATTTTTTAGTTGTTTCTGTTCCATGATTTCATGTATGAAATCAATTTTAAATTATGTATTTTTTGTGCTTCAAAGTTCACTCCAGCTATCTTTTGTTTTATATTTTATAACTTACTGCCTTTCAGAAGTTCTGCTGCAACATTTAGTTAAAATCATCAGATTTTGCCTCCCATTTCCATGGTCAGTCTTAAACTAGAGTGTTTTAAGAAGGAAAAATCACTAATTTTTTTAAGTCATGCACTTAATTACCTTAAAAAAGTAAATCTTTAATATAGTCTATAGTGGAAAATCAATATTGATTAAGGGACATTTATTTTTCCTCTCCCCTGTGCTGTGCTTTGTTGCTCAGTCATGTCCAACTCTTTTCCACCCCACAGACTATGGCCCACCAGGCTCCTCTGTCCATGGAGATTCTCCAGGCAAGAATACTGGAGTGGGTTGCCATGCCCTCCTCCAGGGGATCTTCCCAACCCAGGGATCGAACCCAGGTCTCCCACATTGTGGGCAGATTCTTTACAGTCTGAGCCACAGGGAAGCCCAAGAATAGTGGAGTGGGTAGCCTATCCCTTCTCCAGGAGATCTTCTCTACCCAGAAATCAAACTGGGGTCTCCTGCATTGCAGGTGGATTCTTTACCAGCTGAGCTACCAGGGAATTCCCACTTCTTTTATCCTAATACGTAGTTTTCATACTTTTTGTAATGTGTCTTTAATAACCAGAAAAAAAACTTTTAAAAAATGTGAAGTATGATTAAGTGATTCACAAAGTTAAAAACACTTATGGAATCTTAATTTATTCATATTTGACAAATCTTAATTTATTCATATTTGGGGAAATACTGGCATATCTTTTAAATTCATTTAAACTATGTAAATATTGGCCTCTTCATAGTATTTGAGTAAGAAACAAAGAAATGCAACTTGAAAATATTGAACATTAGCACCAGTAGGTTTAAAAGGATTTTAGTTGAACTTCCGTAATAAATACTCTGTTCTAACAGACTATGTAGAATTTTGAAATGTCTCAAAGTTATTGTAAAAGTCAATTATTATTGAATTTTTCTATAGATACAGGGCTTCCCTCGTAGCTCAGTTGGTAAAGAATCTGCCTGCAGTGCAGGAGACCCTGTTTTGATTCCTGGGTCAGAAAGATCCCCTGGAGAAGGAATAGGCTACCTATTCCAGTATTCCCTTGTGGCTCAGCTGGTAAAGAATATGCCTGCAATGAGGGAGACCTGGGTTTGGTCCCTGGGTTGGGAAGATCCCCTGGAGAAGGGAAAGGCTATCCACTCCTGTATTCTGGCCTGGAGAATCCCATGGGCTGCATAGTCCATGGGGTCGCAAAGAGTTGGACATGACTGAGAGACTTTCACTTTAACTTTTTCACTTTCATAGATATAGAAAGCAAAAAAAAAGAGAGAGATGAAGCTAAAACTGCAGGGCCCACATTAATTTATTTTTCCTAGTCCATTGATTTATTTTGTTCTTAGTTTAATCCTAAGACTTTTGAAAACTATTGAAAAAATATAATCAAACAAGAGAGTCGGTACACTATAGTAGTTGAACATATGTAGTTGATTGTTTTTGAAAAGAATAAAATGAATAAAATTTTTCTAACTTTTCTAAAATTAAATATTTATTTACACTAAAAGTTGAACCTTCAGAATTGAGTAAAAAGGAGAGAAACAATATTATTGTGTCCCAAAGTATTCTGATTTGTTAATTTTATAATTTAATGGTAGTATTTAAAGTGGTCATGGATATTTTAGATATTTGGGGATATCTTTGGACTTTTTTTCAAGTATTTCTTTCAATGAGTATCTTTAAACCCCTTTTACAAGGAAATATGTATTTTATTTTTATTCTGATTTTTTAAATTGTTAACTTAAAAAGTGCACAGCATAAGAGTTGCGAGCTAAGTTTTATCTGAGGCAAAATGAGGACTGCAGCCTGGGAGACAGCACCTCGGGTAACTCTGAGGAACTGCTCCAAAGAAGCAGTGGGGGAGGTCGATATATATATGATTTACATGCAGTCAAGCACATATTTTTCCAGAAGGTTTCGCTAGTCTGGTGAAGCTCTCTGCTAGTCATAAGAAACAGCTGTCACCATGAACAATTTTAGTGCTTGTCTAGATAGGAGGAGATACAAACATCGGGCTTATAAAATCAACTCCTGAAAACATGTAACTGTCTGAGACCTGTCCTGCCAGCTTTTGCCCAACCACCAGGTGCTTCATTTCTGCTCTCCACTCTGAACTCCTTTCAAGGGGTGTTGAAAATCAGCAGTGCAGCAGGACATGATTTAATCCTTGAAGGTATTACTAGATGGAGAGTGCCAATTGAAGCTGACAGAATGTTCGGAACAGCTTTATTTACAACAACCAGATCTAGAATATCCCAAATGTTCCTCAACATTTTAAAGGGTAAATTAGTCGTATAGTATACAATGGAATCCACAGAGCAATTTAAAAAAAGAATTACAGATACACTAATGAATGAATGAGTCTCACAGACATTATGCTAAGTGATAGATACCATACACAAGAGTATACTCTGCTTAATTCCATTTTTATGAAGTTCAAGAACAAATAAAGTCAAATAATGGTGACAGAATTCAAAAAACAGTGGCTATCCTTGAAGGAATTATGGACTGAGAAGGACACTTCTAGAGTGCTGGAGTCTTCTATGTACATCTTGCCTGGGATATGTTTACACAGATACGGTTTTTTGTTTGTTTAGTTCGCTAAGTCATGTCTGACTCTTTGTGATCCCATGGACTGTAGCTCACCAGCCTCCTCTGTCCATGGGATTTCCCAGGCAAGAATACTGGAGTGAGTTGCCATTTTCTTCTCCAGTGTGTCTTCCTGACCCAGGAATTGAATTCGTGTCTCCTGCGTTGGTAGGCGGATTCTTTACCACTGAGCCACCAGAGAAGTCTCAAGTAAGTCATGTCGGACTCTTTTATAACCCCATGGACTGTAGCCCACCAAACGTATGTAAAAATTCAATGAGTTGTACAGCTAAGATTGAGCTAAACTTGTGTTTTAATATCAGCAGTTGTATTATTTAATACAATTACTTTTGTTACCAAACTAATATTAATGCTATCATAATATTGTCTTCTTATTATTCAGAGTAATTTGAAATTTTCATTACTGGAAGGACTGTGCTAAAAATAGGTATCTTGGGACTTCCCTGGCAGTTCAGGGGCTAAAACTCACTGCTACCAATGCAGGGGTTCAATCTCTGCTTTGGAACTAATTTCCCACATGCTGTGCAGTGCAGTCAAAAAAAATTGAAAGATAAAAATATATTGCTTAAAAAGAGATGTATTTTACTTTCAATTTGTCTTTAAGTTAGATAAAGTACAAAAAAAAGGTGGCTTGGGTATATAAGATAAATTGATTGTATGGGGAACATTAGAATAATTTTCTCTTTAACAACATTTTAATAAAAATAAATTCATCCTCTCTATTACAATTTTAAGTCTATGAGGAAATTATTGATAGTTTTCTTTTTGCTCAGTGAACTTTCACTACAGTCGCTTAGTCGTGTCTGACTCTTGGCGACGCCATGAATCGCAGCACGCCAGGCCTCCCTGTACATCATCAGCTCCAGGAGTTCACCCAAACTCGTATCCATCGAGTCGGTGATGCCATCCAGCCATCTCATCCTCTGTCGTCCCCTTCTCCTCCTGTGCCCAATCCCTCTCAGCATCAGGGTCTTTTCCAATGAGTCAACTCTTCGCGTGAGGTAGCCAAAGTATTGGAGTTTCAGTCTCAGCATCAGTCCTTCCAATGAACACCCAGGACTGATCTCCCTTAGGATGGACTGGTTGGATCTCCTTGAATTCCAAGGGACTCTCCTTGAATTTTCCAGCACCACAGTTCAAAAGCATCAATTCTTCAGTGTTCAGCTCCAGTGATTTTGGAGCCCCCCAAAATAAAGTCTGACACTGTTTCCACTGTTTCCCCATCTATTTCCCATGAAGTGATGGGACCAGATACCATGATCTTAGTTATCTGAATGCTGAGCTTTAAGCCAACTTTTTCACTCTCCTCTTTCACTCTCATCAATAGGCTTTTTATCTTCACTTTCTTCCATAAGGGTGGTGTCATCTGTATATCTGAGGTTACTGACATTTCTCCTGGCAGTCTTGATTCCAGCTTGTGCTTCTTCCAGCCCAGCGTTTCTCATGATGTACTCTGCATATAAGTTGAACAAGCAGAGTGACAATATACAGCCTTGACGTACTCCTTTTCCTATTTGGAACCAGTCTGTTGTTCCATGTCCAGTTCTAACTGTTGCTTCCTGATCCGCATATAGGTTTCTCAAGAGGCAGGTCAGGTAGTCTGGTATTCCCATCTCTTTCAGAATTTTCCACAGTTTATTGTGATCCACACAGTCAAAGGCTTTGGCATAGTCAATAAAGCAGAAGTAGATGTTTTTCTTGAACTCTCTCGCTGTGTCCATGATTTAGCAGATGTTGGCAACTTGATCTCTGGTTCCTCTGCCTTTTCTAAAACCAGCTTGAACATCTGTTCATGATTCAAGTACTGTTGAAGCCTGGCTTGGAGACTTTTGAGCATTACTTTAGTAGTGTGTGAGATGAGTGCAGTAGTTTGAGCATTCTTTGGCATTGCCTTTCTTTGGGATTGGAATGAAAACTGACCTTTTCCAGTCCTGTGGCCACTGCTGAGTTTTCCAAATTTGCTGGCATATTGAGTGCGGCGCATTTACAGAGTTTCTAGAATTATGTAGATGCTCAACACAGGTTATTTCCAGGTTTCCCTCACTCTGATCTCTGTGCCTTCCCTATTCTCTGTTGTTCAGTTGCCCAGCCATGTCCTACTCTTTGTGACCCCACGGTCTGCAGCACATCAGGCATCCCTAACCTCACCATCTCCTGGAGTTTGCCCAAGTTCATGTCCACTGTATCAATGATTCCCTAGTCTCTGTTATTTATTAATAGGAGTTAATTTAATTTAAATTAACCCAGCAATGCTCTAAGTGGGCCCTTTGAAATCTTCTCTGTTGATGCAACCTGACTGATACTGTGGCAGACTGAATTGTCACACTATTCTAGTTCTCAAACCACCTGAGATATTGAAGTAAGTGAAAGTCACTCAGTCATGTTCGACTCTTTTCAACCCCAGGGACAATACATTCTGTGGAATTCTCCAGGCCAGAATACTGGACTGGGTAGCCTTTCCCTTCTTGAGGGGATCTTCCCAACCCAGGAACTGAACCCAGGTCTCCTGCATTACAGGCGGATTCTTTACTAACTGAGCCACAAGGGAAGCTCTGAGATATTGAAGTCAGATGAAAATGAGCTGTAACCTTATTCAGAATTCCCAAACTGTTTTTCCCAAAACTCAGTATCTCACAAAAAGTACTTGGGGTGCCATAGACACAAAAAGGTCTGTTGTCATTCAGTTGCTCAGTCATATTGGACTCTTTGCAACCCCATAGACTGCAGCACTCCAGGGCCCCTGCTCTTCACTATCTCCCAGAGTTTGCTCAGACTCATGTCCATTAATTCGATAATGTCATCCAACTAGCTCATCCTCTGTCATCTACTTCTCCTGCCCTCAGTCTTTCCCAGCATCAGGGTCTTTTCCAGTGAGTTAGCTCTTCACATCAAGGTGGCCAAGGTCCTAGAGCTTCAGTTTCAGCATCAGTCATTTCAATGAGTATTCAGGGTTGATTTCCTTTAGGATTGATTGGTTTTATCTCTTTATGCGCAAGGGACTCTCAAACTTCCCCGGCACCACAATTGGAAAGCGTCAATTCTTCGGTGCTCAGCCTTCTTAATGATCCAGCTGTCACATCCATAGGTGACTACTGGAAAAACCATAACTTTGACTATATGAAAAAAATAAGAAAAAGCAGTATATTGTTATCGACCAGGTTTCTTGGACTCTAATCAATAGAAATTGATCACAGAGCAGATGAGAAATTCAGTCAAGGCTTTATTGGGACTCATGCTAGAGCACAAGGGAACAACAACAAATCCTTGTTTGCTCCCTGAGGGGGGGGAAGCTGGTTTCTTAAGTGGTTAAGGGTAAGTTCAAGTGTCAGGCTGGAGGGTGGCTTAAGTGGTCTACCCACCCTCTAGGTGGTGCTGTGTGCAGGGTGCATATGTGATACCCTTCTTTGGCCCCCAACACCTCAGAAGCAGCAGTTGGATTTTTGCTCTTTTTGTATCTTGCTACTAATTTGCCCCACTTCTCATGTACACAGTTATTTTTAGTCCTTTATCTTTTCTTTGTATTCTGTTGCTGGAGATGTTTGTTCGGGTGCAAGTACCTCAGCAAATGGTCCCGGTTCCCAGCCTGTCTCACTGTGGCCTCCTCTTAGAGATTTGTAGTAAAAAGAAGCATGCTTAAGCTTCAGAGAAGTTCTATAGTAGATATATGCCTTTAATCCAGAATGTCCCAATTTTATTTGACCACCAACCTAGATAGCATATTCAAAAGCAGAGACATTACTTTGCCAACAAAAGTCCATCTAGTCAAGGCTATGGTTTTTCCAGTGGTCATGTATGGGTGTGAGAGTTGGACTATGAAGAAAGCTGAACACCGAAGAATTGATGCTTTTGAACTGTGGTGTTGGAGAAGACTCTTGAGAGTCCCTTGGACTGCAAGGAGACCCAACCAGTCCATCTTAAAGGAGATCAGTCCTGGGTGTTCATTGGAAGGACTGATGCTGAAACTGAAACTCCAGTACTTTGGCCACCTCATGCGAAGAGTTGACTCATTGGAAAAGACTCTGATGCTGGGAGGGATTGGGGGCAGGAGGAGAAAGGGACGACAGAGGATGAGATGGCTGGATGGCATTACCGACTCGATGCACACGATTTTGGGTGAACTCCAGGAGTTGGTGAAAGATAGGGAGGCCTGGTGTGCTGCCATTCAGGGGGTCACAAAGAGATGGACACAGCTGAGTGACTGAACTGAACTGAACCCCATAGGGCCACCCATTAATAGTTTTAATGAGCCAGCTGTAAGGAGCAAAGCTGAGAATACTGTTGAATGGTTTTTTTGATGACTAGCCAAAAGCCAGAAAACTAATTTCAATAACGTATTCCTCCTTGTCATTGGAAGAGAGCCCATCCCAGCCAACTCTGATCAAGAGAGAAAGCCTAAAAGCTGTGTGTGTGTTTGGAAATGGGAGGTGGGAGTGAGAGGGAGAGGTTAAAAGTAAATTCTGAAATGAAAAGTTAGACTAGAGATTTAGAGTTGAAAATGTCATCAGGGTTATGCCTACTTATGCTTTTGATTTTTTCTAATAATTTTAATATATTGCCTACAAACATAGTATTTAGTATCTTACCCAGCAAGACAACTTCTCTGTATGCAACAATTATAGAACGGAATTCACTCTTTCTCATTTTGTAATCTAAAAAATGGGAAATAATGAAGATAGTATAAAAGAGAAGAAATATGATCTAAAAAGAAATTGAATGTTTACACAAATTCTATGAAATATGAAGTGTGTTAAGGTTGCCAGATTAAGTAAAAGACACCAAGTTAAATTTGAATTTCAGGTAAACAATGAATATTTTGTCCATATAAGCATTTCAGATGTACTAAAAATATTCATTGTTTATTTAATATTCAGATTTAACTGAATATTCTCTACTTTCTTGTTTGTTAAATCTGTCTGGCAACATAAATGTGCTAAATATCTAAATAGCATCAAACAAAGCACACAGAGACTACAAACGATGAAAAGCATTTTTTAGCTTTCAAATACTGACATGCCACATTAAAAAAGAGACAATTTCAATTTTTTGCAAACAGATAATACAGACTAGATCTGTCTAGGAATTCAGAATTGCTAGTTTGGCAAGTATTTAGGACAGCAGTATTTAAGCAGAATAAAATGGAAAAAAGGAAATCTTAATTAAATTTTGTAGAAACTGCTTTGGGAAATAAAGATTGATAATGTGAGAAACAGCCACAAAGACTATTTTAAAATGCAGATTTTTTAACTCACACATTCCAAAACAGCTTTTATTTGATAAATATAACATTCCTTCATCATAAATCTAAAGATAAGACAAATGAGAAATTCTTATGCAAAGGAAGCATGAACTTAATTATACTTAAGTCAACGTAGGAGAATTGTACTGTCAGAGAGCTGTTTCTAAAAATAAAGTAAGCTAAATGAATATCTGTATTATGAATTAATTCATTACAAACATAATAGATTTTTTCTTTCATATTTAAATATATGAAATAATCAGATTCTTTTGAAAACAATTATGTTAATTGCATTGATTGGCATCTTATTTCATTATATTCAATACTTCTCAGATTTATATCTCTGTAATATGTAACTAATGAGGAAAAAAACAGAAAAAGAGACTACAAGTGACACTTTGCTTTGCTTTTACTTGGAACAAGCATTTAAAAATAATTAAAATTAGATTGCTTCCAGATAGTTCTTAAACAAAGGCAGATAACTCCTCACTCCACCATCAAGCCAAATATTCTCTCTTTAATACTTCAGTTTAACGTTGCATGCAATAAATAGTCACTTTAATAACACCAAAAACTATTTTGTGTTTTTACTTTCTTCACAAATTCCTGATAGATCAAGTTCAGTTCAGTTCAGTTCAGTCGCTCAGTCATGTCCGACTCTTTGCGACCCCATGAATCGCAGCACGCCAGGCCTCCCTGTTCATCACCATCTCTCGGAGTTCACTCAGACTCACATCCATCGAGTCAGTGATGCCATCCAGCCATCTCATTCTCGGTCGTCCCCTTTTCCTCCTGCCCCCAATCCCTCCCAGCATCAGAGTCTTTTCCAATGAGTCAACTCTTCGCATGAGGTGGCCAAAGTACTGGAGTTTCAGCTTTAGCATCATTCCTTCCAGAGAAATCCCAGGGTTGATCTCCTTTAGAATGGACTGGTTGGATCTCCTTGCAGTCCAAGGGACTCTCAAGAGTCTTCTCCAACACCACAGTTCAAAAGCATCAATTCTTCGGCGATCAGCCTTCTTCACAGTCCAACTCTCACATCCATACATGACCACAGGAAAAACCATAGCCTTGACTAGACGGACCTTAGTCGGCAAAGTAATGTCTCTGCTTTTGAAAATGCTATCTAGGTTGGACATAACTTTTCTTCTTCTTCTAATTTCATGGCTGCAGTCACCATCAGCAGTGATTTTGGAGCCTAAAAAAAATAAAGTCTGGCACTGTTTCCACTGTTTCCCCATCTATTTCCCATGAAGTGATCAAAACATTATGTTATTTCGTACTTTTCAGTAATTTCCTCAAAGTTAATTAAAACAGTGATTTTATACTCTGATTGAAACAATGATATTTTACTGGACTTTTTAACAAATAGGAAAAAATAGTAGTAAGACTATTACTGGCAAAGGTTGTAACACATTTAAACTTTCAAACCAAATAAATCTACCAAGTGTGAATTATTGGTCTTCTTATTCTTTAAAACATCCTTGTTTTCTGGATTTATTTTCCTACCTGATTATTTAATAGATAAAGCAAATTTGCAGTCTTCCCTGGTGGCTCAGACATTAAAACAAAAAAAAAAGAAAAAGAAGAATCCACCACAGTTAAGAAAGTTTTAATTTGCTTCAAACATTTGAAATGTGTATAGAACTAGCATGCAGTGACTCCTCAATAAATTTTGCACTCGGACAATAGTCAGAAAGTTATACTACATTTATGGAAAAGTATCACATTATAAAAAAAGTTTCTGCTACAACTGTCTCTAGGAAAAGCTTCTTATAATATACAAGGTAAGAAGGAGGTTCTGGGTTGTCCTGATCTTCCAAATTACATAAATGTGACGAACTTAAGAAACCCAGAGATGCGCTCACTAGATCTTATTTGTCCTTAAAATGAAGCCTACAGAGAAGAAAGCAATGAGCCACTGGTTGTGTATCATACTCCACTGTGACACTACAACACTCTCACCTTTCACCTGTAAGGTGCCAACCTTGCAACTCCCTCTCTTGATGTGTCTGTCGGCCTTAAAGTGTTAACCTGCAACATAGGTTCCTGTACAGAAAATGCGTAATTTTGTAGTTCAGTTTTGTAACAATTTCTGGCTTGTGACTCCTCAAAATCCATTATGTTGAAAGGTTTCAGGAAAAAGTATCTATGCTTGCATCTCAGGGCCAGAGATCTTCAGTTCTGTTCAGTCACTCAGTCATGTCCAACTCATTGTGACCCCATGAAGTGCAGTGCGCCAAGCTTCCCTGTCTTTCACCAGCTCCCAGAGTTTGCTCAGACTCATGTCCATCGAGTCTGTGATGCCATCCAACCATCTCATCTTCTGTCATCCCCTTCCTCTCCTGTCTTCAATCTTTTCCCAACATCAGTGTCCTTTCCCAATGTGTTAGTTCTTCTCATCAGCTAGACAGAGTATTGGAGCTTCAGCTTCAGAATCAGTCCTTCCAGTGAATATTCAGGACTGATTTCCTTTAGGATTGACTGGTTTGATCTCCTTGCTGTCCAAAGGACTTTCAAGAGCTCACAGTTCAAAAGCATCAATTCTTCAGCACTCTGCTTTATGGTCCAACTCTCACATCCATACATGACTACTGGAAAAACCATAACTTTAATTAGATGAACTTTTGTTGGCAAAGTAATGTCTGCTTTTTAATATTCTGTCTAGGTTGGTCATAGCTTTTCTTCCAAGGAGCAAGTGTCTTTTAATTTCATAGCTGCAGTCACCATCTCCAGTGATTTTGGAGGCCAAGGAAATAAAATCTGTCACTGTTTCCATTGTTTCTTCATCTTTTTGCCATGAACTGATGGAACTGGATGCCATGATCTTAGCTTTTTTTTTTTTTTTTCAGTACTTAAGTTTTTTTTTTTAATTTTTTTAAATTAGTTTTTTGAATATTGAGTTTTAAGTCAGCTTTTTCACTCTCCTCTTTCATTTTCATCAAGAGGCTCTTTAGTTCCTCTTTACTTTCTGCGATAAGGGTGGTGTCATCTGTATATATGAGGCTATTGATATTTCTCCTGGCAATCTTTATTCCAGCTTGTGCTTCATGCAGCCCAGGGTTTTTCATGATGTGCTCTGTATATAAGTGAAATAAGCAGGGTGACAATATACGGTCTTGTCATACTCCTTTCCAAATTTGGAACCAATCCATTGTTCCATATCTGGTTGCTTCTTGATCTGCATACAGATTTCTCAGGAGGCAGGTAAGATGATCTGGTATTCCCATCTCCTTAAGAATTTTCCACAGTTTGTTGTGATCTTAACTGCATATAAACTCGTGGTCTATCTTATCCAAACCTATCTAGCAATATGTGTGCTGTTTTATTCCAGGTGAGTTGTAAACTCTTTGAAAGCAGTTAGTTCTTTTTCATAGACCAGAGCACTGGACTTCATACTTGATAGGAGCTCGTGTGTGGGCTTGGTATGGGCTTACCTAGTGGCTTAGATGGGAAAGAATCTGCCTGCAATGCAGGAGACCTGGATTTAATCCCTGGATTGGGACGATCCCCTGCAGAATGGAATGGCAACCCACTGCAGTATTCTTGCTTGGAGAATTCTGTGGACAGAGAAGCCTGGCAGGCTATAGTCCATAGGGTCCCAAAGACTTGGACACGACTGAGCGACTAACACTTTCACTTTCAGTAGCTCCTTAAATATCCAGAGATTAATACTAAAGAATTAAATGCATTTTTCTTCTGTTTAGTGACATGACCTTTCTCCAGTTCAGGCCAGTTTCTGGGCCTTCCTTTTCCTCTTTGCAGCACTATCCAAAACTCAAACCAATTTCTTTCCCCCCCAAACCCACACAAGCCCTTTGAGATTCCTTTCCCCTAAAACGGACTGTACAGTAGAACTTCTACTAACTTACCCACTTCTACTTGAAGATTTATCAGTAGACTAATTTTTTTGAAAGAAGCAAGAGGAAGGGCAGGCAAAAAGCCAGGCACTATAAAAAAGCCATTTAATTAGAGTTATTTCCTCTGGAACTGCATTGATACAGTCCTACAAATACAAGGTGACCTAGAAAGGAAGAATCAACTACATTTCAAAAAAATTGGAGCAGCATCTGTACCACTTGCCCAAAATACAGCCATCAGGTACACTCATCTAATCTAGTTTTCACCCTGCCTAAGAAGAATGCCCAGGTATTCAGTCTCTCTTAAGGATCTTCTAATAACAAGTAGGAATTAATATGCCATAAAATTGTCCACAATTATTAGAGTATAAAGGGCTTCCCTGATGGCTCAGACGGTAAGGAATCTGCCTGTAATGTGGGAGAACCGGGTTGGATCCCTGGGTCAGGAAGACCCCTGGAGAAGCAAATGGCAACCCACTCCAGTATTCTTGCCTGGAAAATTCCATGGAGGGAGGAGCCTGAGGGGCTACAGTTCATGGGGTCACAAAGAGTTGGACACGACTGCGTGACTAACAATTTTCACTTTCATGAGAGTATAAAAATGCAGTATATTGATACCTCTTACCCATACACAATTCACTCATCTTCAGCTGAGTATACCTCAGATCAAAGTAAGTCACTACTAAAGTTCTGATGTCATTTCTTTATCCTGACATAAACATATCAGCAAATATCATTAACATGGAGTAATATATAATTCTTCAGGATTATTGACTATGTTATATTGAACCCGGCTCAGCCCCTAGCCTTAGCTAAGGTCCACCACCTCAGAAGAAAACGATGTTTTTCCTTTAGGGTTTCTGTAGCCAAATAACAAAATCAAAGCTGAGATCAGTGCAGCACAAGCTTTACTTAATGGCCAAAGAGTGTAGAAGCCATAGCTTAGTTCACACATCAACTTCTGGCCCACATAGTAAGAGGAATTTGATTTTAAAGAGGGAAGACAAAGGGAGGAGGAATAGGGCTAATGAAGGGGAGATAGGAGACATAGGCTTTAGTCTACCAGGAAAGGGCCAAGGCTTTCCAAGGGAGTGGGGTGGCACTCTCTTGTTACCCGTTTTTGGTCCTTGATTTCCAGTCATAAATTCTGTGGGTGTGTAAAGCACTAATACGATAAAATCAGTGTATAATGGGACCCAGTGTCTCTTGGAGCTTATCAGTTCAGTTCAGTTCAGTTGCTCAGTCGTGTCTGACTCTTTGTGATCCCATGAATCGCCAAGTCCCGGAGTTCACTCAGACTCATGTCCGAGTCAGTGATGCCATCCAGCCATCTCATCCTTGGTCGTCCCCTTCTCCTCCTGCCCCCAATCCCTCCCAGCATCAGAGTCTTTTCCAATGAGTCAACTCTTCCCATGAGGTGGCCAAAGTATTGGAGTTTCAGCTTCAGCATCATTCCCTCCAAAGAAATCCCAGGGTTGATCTCCTTCAGAATGGACTGGTTGGATCTCCTTGCAGTCCAAGGGACTCTCAAGAGTCTTCTCCAACACCACAGTTCAAAAGCATCAATTCTTCGGCGCTCAGCTTTCTTCACAGTCCAACTCTCACATCTATACATGATCACTGGAAAAACCATAGCATTGACTAGATGGACCTTTGTTAGCAAAGTAATGTCTCTGCTTTTGATTATGCTATCTAGATTGGTCACAACTTTTCTTCCAAGGAGTAAGCTTATATGTCTCACCAATTTAGTTCCATCTAGTTCTCTCTGGCTTTCGTTTTTGTCTTCCTCTATCTTCCCTTCTTATCTCTGGACTTTGGGACTAGATAAAGATTTATGTTAATTCCTAATAGAGGGCTTCCCTGGCAGCTCAGCTGGTAAAGAATCCACCTACAATGTGGGAGACATGGGTTCAATCCCTAAGTTGAGAAGATCCCCTGGAGAAGCAAATGGCTACTCACTCCAGTATTCTGGCCAGGAGCATCCCATACACTGTAGTCCATGGTTAATTCAGACTTAAATTGAAGAAAGGAAGGAAAACCACTAGACCATTCGGGTATGACCTAAATCAAATCCCTTACGATTATACAGTGGAAGTGAGAAATAGATTTAAAGGACTAGATCTGATAGAGTGCCTGATGAACTATGGACGGAGGTTCATGACTTTGTACAAGAGACAGGGGTCAAGACCATCCCCCCAAAAAAGAAATGCCAAAAAGCAAAATGGTTGTCTGAGGAGCCTTTACAAATAGCTGTGAACAGAAGAGAAATGAAGAGCAAAGGAGAAGAAAGATATACCCATTTGAACGCAGAGTTACAAAGAATAGCAAGGAGAGATAAGAAAGCCTTCCTCGGTGATCAATGCAAAGAAATAGAGGAAAACAATAGCATGGGAAAGACTAGAGATCTCTTCAAGAAAATTAGAGATCCCAAGGGAATATTTCATGCAAAGATGGGCTCGATAAAGGACCAAAATGGTGTGGACCTAACAGAAGCAGAAGACATTAAGAAGAGGTGGCAAGAATACACAGAAGCACTGTACAAAAAAGATCTTCATGACCCAGATAATCATGATGGTGTGATCACTCACCTAAAGCCAGACATCTTGGAATGTGAAGTCAAGTGGGCCTTAGAAAGCATCACTACGAACAAAGCTAGTGGAGATGATGGAATTCCAGTTGAGCTTTTTCAAATCCTGAAAGATGATGCTGTGAAAGTGCTATACTCAATATGTCAGCAAATTTGGAAAACTCAGCAGTGGCCACAGGACTGGAAAAGGTCAGTTTTCATTCCAATCCCAAACAAAGACAATGCCAAAGAATGCTCAAACTACCACACAATTGCACTCATCTCACATGCTACTAAATTAATGCTCAAAATTCTCCAAGCCAGGCTTCAGCAATATGTGAACCATGAACTTCCAGATGTTCAAGCTGGTTTTAGAAAAGGCAGAGGAACCAGAGATCAAATTGCCAACATCTGCTGGATCATGAAAAAGCAAGAGAGTTCCAGAAAAACATCTACTTCTGCTTTATTGACTATGCCAAAGCCTTTGACTGTGTGGATCACAATAAACTGTGGAAAATTCTTCAAGAGATGGGAATACCAAACCATCTGACATAATTCTTGAGAAATCTGTATGCAGATCAAGAAGCAACAGTTACAACTGGACGTGGAACAACAGATTGGTTCCAAATAGGAAGAGTAGGTCAAGGCTGTATATTGTCACTCAGCTTGTTGAACTTATATGCAGAGTATATCATGAGAAACGTTGAACTGGAAGAAACACAAGCTGGAATCAAGATTGCCAGGAGAAATATCAATAACCTCAGATATGCAGATGACACCACCCTTATAGCAGAAAGTGAAGAACTAAAGAGCCTCTTGATGAAAGTGAAAGAGGAGAGTGAAAAAGTTGGCTTAAAGCTCAACATTCAGAAAACGAAGATCATGGCATCTGGTCCCATAACTTCATGGGAAATAGATGGGAAAACAGTGGAAACAGTGGCTGACTTTATTTTTCTGGGCTCCAAAATCACTGCAGATGGTGATTGCAGCCATGAAATTAAAAGACGCTTACTCCTTGAAAGGAAACTTATGACCCACCTAGAAAGCATATTAAAAAGCAGAGACATTACTTTGCCAACAAAGGTCCGTCTCATCAATGCTATGGTTTTTTCAGTAGTCACATATGGACTATAAAGTTGGAGTATAAAGAAAGCTGAGTGCCAAAGAATTCATGCTTTTGAACTGTGATGTTGGAGAAGACTCTTGAGAGTCCCTTGGACTGCAAGGAGATCCAACCAGTCCATCCTACAGGAGATCAGTCCTGAGTGTTCATTGGAAGGACTGATGTTGAATCTACAACTTCAATACTTTGGCCACCTGATGGGAAGACCTGCTCAGTTGAAAAGACTGGGCAAGATTGGGCAAGACTGAAGGCGGGAAGAGAAGGGGATGACAGAGGATGAGATGGTTAGATGGCATCAGTGACTCAATGGAGATGAGATTAAGTAGAGGCTGGGAGTTGGTGATGGACAACGAGGCCTGGCGTGCTGTTGTCCATGGGGTCTCGAAGAGTCGGACATGACTGAGCGAGTGAACTGAACTGAACTGATAGGCCATGGAGTCGCAAAGAGTCAGACACAACTGAGTGGCATTCATTTTCACTTTCAATAGAGGTGGGGATTAGTGGATTTTCAGCAAGGATCTGGTGCCAGTTCTGACAACTTAGTCACCCAAACACCTTGCTCTGAAATTGATTCAAACTCATCAGTATTTATCAATAGGTCAGGGAGATACTGAGTCCATTAACTGCTTGGTGAAGCAGGATTTGAATGAAAAGGTTATCCAGCACTGTAGCCAGGATCTCATGTTGGTTGACATACAAGCAGAGACAGGAAAGAGCAAAGAAAAATGCCGATGAGACAGACTATTTAAATCTGGAAAAAAAGTAAGAGAATCTCCTTTCCATATCCCTCTCCATTCCCCTGAGTAGCCCTCATGTGGTATAGTCACTTGTACTAATGGTCCCCTTTCATTAAGCTGTCTTATTTCAATTTCTTTCTTTTATTTTTTTTAAATAAATGGACATGTCCTTCATAAATTGAGATTACTCCAGTTAACATGAATTTACATGAACTCTTTGAATTAGTGGCATCTGTTTCTATGCAAGTAATATGCTACATTATATGATCTTTAAAAACATGTTCCAAAAGCTGTTTAATAGATATTTCCTATTATTTTTGGAACTGTTCACCAATTTGTTCATATATATGTATATAATGAACTTCAGCTCAAAAGAGTAATGTCAAATCATTACATAGGAGAGTGTAAATGATAAGATTGAACTGGATCTTATAAAACCAGGGGAAGACTTAGGAGAGGCTGCCATTTCATTCTGGACCTTCTGTATAAGATAAAAACACGTTTTGATCATGTGCTGCCTTCTTAAAAGTAAAGCCAATAGACATATTCTAAGGGTACCAGATAAAAATGCTATCTTTAGGAGAATAAGTGGCAACATTCCCTATGAGTAATATAAGAAAAGCAAGCATTTTGAGGATATGACAAGCACAGAATTAACACAAATGTCAAGGACTATACTGACAAAACACTTATTTTAGATGACTTGTGCAATAGAAAGTTAGCCAGGAGAGATCAAAGCAATGAGTATCTATGTGTCCATGAGTTGTGAATATCCATGTGTCCATGAGTTGCTATTAGAATTAGTGCCAAAAGGTTAATGACTTAAGTCTTTCCCTACCCAGGTTAAAGCCATGTTAGTTCCTCTGCATCTCAGATGACCTTACACCTTCTTTACTAAAATACCTTTTAGAGACTTTATATTATGTCTTTCCTTTTCCTAAACAGAGTAGAACACCAAGAGAGGTATCAGAACTGTTGCATAATTAACTCCTAAATCAATCTTTCTTCCACTTTTGTGAGTCTTTCCTTCCAAAGGAGAAAATTGATTGCTAAATATGGTGTTTGATTTCTACTGCATGTTAAACTTAAGCTTTGATAGAAAAATAATGGTCTGTCACATGGACATCTTTTGCAATGTAATTTTATCACTGTATTGACAAGTGACATCTGACAAAAAGTGGTAAATGCCTTAATTTTAAGTTGATGACTCAACTGACTCAACCCAAGTGGCAAAAAAAAACCAATTTCATTTGTTACTAAGAATAAAATAAATAGTTATTGATTAATTAGATTATGTTAGTGCTTTTTAAAACTCATAAAATGATGACTCTGATTTGACAGGGCTTAGGAAATCTTTCAAATACAATAACTCCTATACATTTTATTATTTTGTGAAGTTTGCTTTCAGAATTATCTACGTAATTTATTGATGTTGAAAACTCCTATAAAGAGTACAAGTAATGAAGTTTGGAATTGATATATACAAACTACTATATAAAAAAATAGATAAACAAGGACCTACTGTATAGCCCATAGACGCTCTTACACTTTGCTCTTTTATAATGCTTACAACTATGAAAATTTGGCTCTTTTTCTTGTTTTTCACACTCTGAAAGTTTCTTAAGGGCAGAGACTAAAGTTTTTTATTAAAATTGTGCTAACCATATACAGCCTGGCACCTGGGAAACATGCAATAAAATGTCAAAGTATTTATTGAAAACTTACGTATTAGATATTGTTCCTGGCACTGAAGTTACAACATTGAGTCAAAAAGTCTAGATCCTTACTTTATTAACCTTAAATTCTAGTGGGGGAAGCAGATCACATACAAGCAGGAAATATAAGAATTTCCAGTAATGATAAATACTATGAAGAAAAATAGTATGATAGAGTCTGAAACTTTAATGAAAACAAGAGCAAGTTCTCTCTAGGAGAGAATCTTCCAAGCAGGGGAATCAGCCAGTGCAAAGGCCCTAATTTAGAAGGGAGTTTGAATTTAAGAAGTAGCAAAACTAAGAAGGCCTGTGTTGCTGCAAGAATAGTGAGTATAGGACAGCAATGCCATAGAAGACTGAAAAGATGGACAAGGACCAGTTCTTGAAAGGTCTTGAAGGGCATGGTTAAAGATCTAGAATTTGTTCTGCTGCTGCTGCTAAGTCACTTCAGTCATCTCCGACTCTGCGACCCCATAGATGGCAGCCCACCAGGCTCCCCCATCCCTGGGATTCTACAGGTAAGAACACTGGAGTGGGTTGCCATTTCCTTCTCCAATGCATGAAAGTAAAAAGTTAAAGTGAAATCCCTCGGTCGTGTCTGACTCTTAGTGACCCCATGGACTGCAGCCTACCAGGCTCCTCCGTCCATGGGATTTTCCAGGCAAGAGTTTTGGAGTAGGGTGCCTTTGCCTTCTCCAAGAATTTATTGTAAGTATGATGAAAAGTCATTGAATTCTGAAGAGCAGAATAAAATTATCTAGTCATGCTTTTAAATGCTCACTGTGTCTCAACATAAAGAACTGTAAAAGCCAAGCAAGAAGACCATGAAACATGTAATAAAAAGTAAACATTTTGATTTCTATGACAAATCTAGCCAGTATGTTAAAAAGCAGAGACATCACTTTGGCAACAAAGGTCCATGTAGTGAAAGCTATGGTTTTTCCAGTAGTCATGTACGAATGTGAGAGTTGGACCATAAGAAGACTAAGTGCTGAAGAAATGATGCTTTCAAATTGTGGTGCTGGAGAAAACTCTTAAGAGTCTCTTGTATAGCAAGAAGATCAAACCAGTCAATCCTAAAGGAAATCAATCCTGAATATTCATTGAAAGGATGCATGCTGAAGTTCAAGCTACAATACTTTGGCCACCTGATGTGAAGAGCTGACTCACTGGAAAAGACCCTGATGCTTGGAAAGCTTGAGGGCAGGAGAAGGGGATGAAAGAGGATGAGATGATTGGATAGCATCACAAACTCAATGGACATGAGTTTGAACAAGCTCTGGAAGATGATGAAGGACAGAGAAGCCTGGCGTGCAGGCTAACAGAGTTTTGCCAATAGAATGAACTGATCATAGCAAACAACCCTCTTCCAGCAACACGAGAGACAACTCTACACATGGACATTACCAGATGGTCAATACTGAAATAAGAGTAATTATATTCTTTGCCACCAAAGATAGAGAAGCTCTATACAGCCAGCAAAAACAAGACAGGGAGCTGACTGTGGCTCAGATCATGAACTTCTTATTGCAAAATTCAGACTTAAATTGAAGAAAGTAGGGAAAACCACAGGGCATTCAGGGATGACCTAAATCAAATCCCTTACGATTATACAGTTGAAGTGACAAACACATTCAAGGGATTAGATCTGACAGACAGAACTGAAGAACTAAACTATGGATGGAGGTTCACGACATTGTACAGGAGGCAGTGATCAAAGCCATCCCAAGAAAAAGACATTTAAAAAGCCTAAATGGTTGTCTGAGGGGGCTTTACAATAGCTGAGAAAGGAAGTGAAAGGCAAAGGAGAAAAGGAAAGATATATCCATCTGAATGCAGAGTTCCAAAGACTAGCAAGGAGAGATAAGAAAGCCTTACTCAGTGATCAATGCAAAGAAATAAAGGAAAACAATAGAGTAGGAAAGACTAGAGATCTCTTCAAGAAAATTAGAGATACCAAAGGACCATTTCAGGCAAAGATGGGCTCAATAAAGGACAAAAATGGTCCCAACAGAAGCAGAAGCAATGGACCTAACAGAAGCAGAAGATATTAAGAAAAGGTGGCAAAAACACACAAGACTATTCAAAAAAGATCTTCATGACCCAGAAGGCCACGATGGTGTGGTCACTCACCTGGAGCTAGACATCCTGTAATATAAAGTCAAATGGGCCTTAGAAAGAATCACTACGAACAAAGCTAGTGGAGGTAATGGAATTCCAGCTGAGCTATTTCAAATCCTAAAAGATGATGCTGTGAAAGTGTTGCACTCAATATGCCAGCAAATTTGGAAACTCCGCAGTGGCCACAGGACTGGAAAAGGTCAGTTTTCTTTCCAATCCCAAAGAAAGGCAATGCCAAAGAGTGTTCAAACTATCGCACAGTTGCACTCATCTCACACGGTAGCAAAGCAGTGCTCAAAATTCTCCAAGCTAGGCTTCAACTGTATATACACCAATAATTTCCAGATGTTCCAGCTGGATTTAGAAAAGGCAAGGGAACCAGAGATCAAATTGCCAACATCCATGGGATCATTAAAAAAGCAGGAGAATTCCAGAAAATCATCTACTCTTGTTTTATTGACTATGCCAAAGCCTTTGACTGTGTGGATCACAACAAACATTCTTAAAGAGATGGGAATATCAGACCACCTTGCTTGCCTCCTGAGAAACCTGTATGCAGGTCAAGAAGCAACAGTTAGAACCGGACATGGAACAACGGACTGGTTCCAAATTGGGAAAGGAGTACATCAAGGCTGTATATTGTCTCCCTGCTCATTTAACTTATATTTGGACTACATCATGTGGAATGCCAGGATGGATGAAGCACAGGCTGGAATCAAGTTTACTGGGAGAAATATCACTAACCTCAGATATGCAGATGACCACCACCCTTATGGTAGAAAGCAAAGAGGAACTAAAGAGCCTCTTGATGTGAAAGAGGAGAGTGAAAAACTTGGCTTAATATTCAACATTCAGAAAGCTGAGATCATGGCATCTGGTCCCATCACTTCATGACAGATAGATGGGGAAATAATGGAAACAGTGACAAACTTTATTTTTTTGGCTCCAAAATCATTGCAGATGATGACTGCAACCATGAAATTAAAAAACACTTGCTCTTTGGAAGAAAAGCTATGACAAACCTAGACAGCATATTAAAAAGCAGAGGTATTAGTTTGTCGATAAAAGTCTGTCTAATCAAAGCTATGGTCTTTCCAGTAGTCATGTATGGAGAGCTGGACCATAAAGAGAGCAGAGTTCCTAAGATTTGATGCTTTTGAACTGTGGTGTTGGAGAAGACTCTTGAGAGTCTTTGGACTGCAAGGAGTTCAAACCAGTCCATCCTAAAGGAAATCAGTCCTGAATATTCATTGGAAGGACTGATGCTGAAGCTGAAGCTCCAATACTTTGGCCACCTGATGCAAGAGCCGACTCATTGGAAAAAGACCCTGATGTTGGAAAAGATTGAAGGCAGGAGGAGAAGGGGATGACAGAGGATGAGATGGTTGGATGGCATCACCAAATCAATGGACATGAGTTTGAGCAACGTCCAGGAGTTGGTGATGGACAGGGAAAGGGAAACCTGGCATGCTGCAGTCCCTGGCGTTGCAAAGATGAGGATATGCCTGAGCGCCTGAACTAAACTGAGCTATTAGACATGAGGCATTGTTCTGGGAACTTGGAATATATCAGTGAACAAAACAAAGATGCCCACACTCAATTACATCCTTGTGGGTAGAGATAGACAAAAACTTTCATAGCAAGTATATAATATTGAAGATTATAATAGATAAGGAACAAAAGAAAAAGCAGGTTAGGAAGATGGGGGGGGGGTACCATAAAGAGGAAGAGAAGTAAAGTGGGTTAAAATATTAAGTAGAGTAGTAGGAATTTTGCACAGACTTGAAGGAAGAGATAGAATTATTATATTTAACCAAGTGCTTGTCTCAGGCTAAAGCAGCTGGGCTTACTTGAACCTGTACCAGAATCCTCCGGAGGTTTGTTAGCACCAGAATTCTCTCCAGGGTTTATTAATGCATAAATCCTTGGGCCCTGCTCTCAAAGTTTCTGATTCAGTGTCAGGGAAGGAACAAAAATTTGCATTTCAAAAGGTTCCCAGCTGCTGCTGCTGCTGGACTGGGGTGGCACTGGAGAATCCGTGAGCTGGAGGAAAAGCTAGAGATGTGCAGAGTGTTTTCAGCTGTTTCCCCGAGTGGGTGAGGGCCCCTCAGAGCTAGCTGGAGCCTTTCTGAAAAAATTTCATTATGCAAGCCTACCTTCTGGGACTGTGTGCTGAGCAATAGAAGCCGTAGGCTATGGGAGAATTGAAGTTCCATTTTGGTGTCTTCATTTAGCATTTGATTTTAGTTCTTTTTCTCCTAAGGGCTTCCCCGGTAGTTCAGCGGTAAAGAACCCACTTGCAATGCAGGAGACCCGGGTTTGATTCCTGGTTTGGGAACATCCTCTGGGGAAGGAAATGGCAGCCACTGTAGCATTCTTGCCTGGGAAATCCCATGGACAGAGGAGCCTGCTGGCTTCAGTCCTTGGAGTCGCCAAGAGTGGGACACAACTGAAGCAACTAAACAAGAACTTTTCTACCTAGTATTCCCAGCTCCCTGCTCCCTTGCTACTTTAGCATTCTCTCACAACAAGATATATAATCTAACAGTGTTCATTTCCCACTCTTACACCAGAGCCCCTGAGCATTTCTGAAGAAAAATAGCACTGCAATAAAGATTGATGCCTATGCAACTTTAAACAATACACAGAATTTTTTATCTGCCTTTGATCACCTCCATTCCTATTCTCTATAGCTACTATGCCAAATGTTCATCTTAGTCTTCATGATCCCTGCCTCCTCCCTCTCAACAGATGGCAGTCTCTTATTCAAAGAAAAAACAGAGTCTGTAACACATGAAAACCTCCAAGTCTCTGCCATTTCCGCCCCCTCCCCCAATACATACAAGCTCACATGTTCACTAGCTACAGACTTTTCCCTTTCATTTATCACCTTCCTCCTTGGTCTCAAATAACACCACACAGACAAAGTACTTAGGAAAGTGTTTGACACAAGCTAAGGTGCTCAATAAATTTGTTTTTAGTTTTAGATTGTTTAGTTTTTTATCATATTCTTTTATAAAACAGGTAATAAATATTTAAGAATAAATAAAAATTTTAGAATCTCTTTCTAAACCCTGTTTCACTAGACACACATTTGTATTCCCTAAAGACAACTACAGTTGTCACCATCGGTTTTTGTATTTCCTTCAAAAATATTGGAGCAAAGACATTTTCGATAGTGTACAGATTATGTAAGTATTTGAATAAGAAAGATAGCACATGTGTTCTGAAGGATGTCTCTACATAGTGCCAATACCCAAGTACTTGATAACAAACAAAGTAACAGACTAAAGGATAAATTCTCTCTGTTGCTTTCTTCTAAGCTGTGGGAGTGTCACTGATCACAAAGGAATTTGTGGATGACCACTGTTTGGGGCTATCAACAACTGTAGTTTCCATTTCAATCTGCAGCAATAGTTAAGGGAGAAAATACTTCTGTTTTCATTACAGCAGTTACCAGTTGCTTGTGTATCCTTCCACAGTTAGTCTATGTACAAATAAGCAAGTGTATTCATAAATGTTCTTTATGTCACAGAAATAGTAACTTACTATACTTACTTTTCTACACTCTGGTTTGTGACTTTAAAATATGTTTTGGAAATCTTTTCATATCAGAATTTAAAGAGTTTCTGTGTTCACTGAAGGATGTACATAATTTATCTGTATTGATGTGCATATTTACTTCTCATAGATGGAAAATTCTTAGATATTTATTATTTATCGCAGGATAAATTTTTAGAATGATTATATCCAAGATTATTTCCATATTGCCTACATGGGGTTGGACCAGTTTATATCAGCACTGTGCAAGAATGCATGCTTTTCCTTGCTCTCAATTAACACAGAGTAATTTTCATTCATTCACTCATTTTTCATTCATCACATATTTTTAGAGCAACTCTATGAGAAAAATTTTGTCCCAGGCCCAGGGATTAAAGTGTCTCTCCTCTTGATATAGCTTATATTCTAATAAGGAAAGACATAACAAACAAATGCCAGTTAAACTTTTTTACTTTGCCTGAGAGCTTTAGCTTCCTTCCTTGCTGCATAAATATATCAGAATATTTTTATGTTAAAAGATTTCATTTCTTAACCTGGAGTGTCCAAATATTTTTTGCCTTTCATAAATTTCTAAATTTTATGTTTTCCTTACTTCACACTAACTTTTTCCCTTTCTTCATCTTTCATTCATTCTTTAATGTGTTGTCTTTACCAATCCCTGGTGATTTTATAGACATACAGGATTTCAACTAATAATGTGTGAATTTTAAATTAAATTTCCAATCCAGGTCTGCCTCTAGACAACTTCATATAGGCTGTCTTATATGTTAGCCACAGTGTGTTTTAACTATTACTTTCACCATGATCCTATCCTTTGCTTTGTCCCTCAAACCTCCTTTTCCTGTGTTCCTCGTCACGTGTATTATAGCATCATCATTCACCTGGTTGCCCATCACAGAACACAGCAGTCCCTCTAACACTAACCCTTCTTCTTCAAGCTTCACCTCCTCCCAAAACAAATAACCTGCCACATTTTGTCATACATTAAAAAGGGATTTATCTCTGTCCAGCCTTCTATTTCATTCCTTGGCTAGAGACTCATTATCTGTCACCTAAAATACCTAGTGATCTCCTATCGTGGCCTCTATTCTTTGCATGTCCTGCTTCATATTCTCCAGTGGCTCTCCGTGGTCTGCAGGATTGTGATAATTGTGATATATGAAGGTTTTATATCCTGTCTGACTTTTCAGCCTCAACTGTAATACCCATGCAAGTTATTTTCCTACCATATTCTTCCTGATATTTCTTCTCCCAAAAACCTTTCTCTGCAGCATACTCCCCAACCATCTGTTGACCCAATGAACTTGATCTTCAAGTCTTAGTTTAAATTTAAATTCCAGTATAAGGTCTTCTCTGTCCCTGAGTCTCAGACAGAACTATGATAAACTTGTATGAATAATAATTGCTTCTTTATTGTACACTTACTAAATGCAAGTATCATGTAGTACATTTCAGGTTATAAGGATTGGCTTCATTCTCAAGCTTCATATGGTGGCAAAGGGATTTCAAGAGATCCAAGTTTAAATACATATGTCCAGTGGAAAAATCAAATTAAAAAAAAAATCTCCCTTCTGGAAACTTCCTTGTCTGGATTCACTTGTTGTTGGAGACATGCCCACTACTGAACTAATCGTTGTTACTTACAATCATTATCAGGGAGTTATGACTTTTATTATCAGTTAGGTTCCCAACAGGAAATAGATGGCATTTTCAAATTAGGATAATTCAAAAAAGGATTTATTAACAAAGAGACTAATTAAAAAGATGTGGTGTGGGTAGGGGAACCATAATCAACACTCCTAGGCATCCTGCCTGGGCATCATGGTCAGGGACGAACCTCGATGTCAGGTTCCTACATGACCTGGACTCAGTGACTGGTCTCCGTGACCACAATGCCACCTCAGCATGCTGGGCAGCTGTAGGGCAGCAGGGCAGTAACTGCCCCTGCTATCACCTCTGTCTCCTCAGCACCTAACCAAGGAAACCAGCTGCCATGCAGAAACCATACCCACACCTTGTTACCCACCTCAGTGACACCAATGGGCAACATCTTTGCAGAACTCATAGTCTGGAAAAGAGTTCTTAACAGTAGCAATATTGTTCATCATGCCAAATCCTCCTTCAACCTCTGCTGAACGGATAGCAATTATATTCAAAATTCTGCCCAATATTTTTCCATATTCAAGATCTCTAATGTCAATTCTATGTAAAATAAGAAGACAGTTTTCAATAGTTTTCTTGATTGACTCGAACCAATGAGATTATTTTAGAATGTATATTAGATTTACTGCTTAGTATAGTTTTAATATTTTATTTACTGACTGGTAGAGAAACATTTCGATATTTTTTATCCAAACAATACTTTTATTAGCCAACAATTATGGCTGTTAACAGCCTTACTATTATAGAAAGAAAAGGTTTGGAAATTTTTTTTAGTGACTACTGTAATGTACTGTCATAGTACACTGATTCATATAACCTGAGAGTGAACTTTTTGAGAAAATGTTTTATGACATATTCATTTTTATATCTAGAGTGCCAACTATAGTGCTGAAACTAAATAAACATTTGCTGAATAGGTGTATGTCTCTTTTCTCTGGGCAGGTTGCTAAGTCGCTTCAGTCGTGTCCAACTCTTTGTGACTGCATGGACTATAACCCACCAGGCTCCTGTGTCCATGCGATTCTCAATATACTTCTCAGTGGTATGAATTGAGTCTTTTATGAATATGTATCACCTTTAGAACTTAACACATGCTGTGTTGCTTGATAAATATTTATTGATTCATGCTCAGAACTTAGGAAACAAATCAGGAAGTTCAACCATTGAGTTCTCTGATATTTTGTTATTCCATTTGGCTGACACTTTAGATTTGTTCTATACTAACTCACGATGTGGGTACTAGCCCCTTAGTTGTGTTCAGCTCTTTGCAATCCTATGGACTGTAGCCTGCCAGGCTCCTCTGTCCATGGAATTCTCCAGGCAAGATTACTGGAGTGGGTTGCCATGCCCTCTGCCAGGGGATCTTCCTGATCCAGGGATTGAACCCACAACTCAATGCAGGGTCTCCTGCATTGCAGGCAGATTCTTTACCATCTGAGCTATACGGAAGTCCCAAATCACAGTAGGTAACATAAATCATCATCATTTAACCATGTCATTTTAAAAATATCAAAACATTGTTTATAATTTTTTAATAGTTTTCTCGAAAAAACATGACTTTATTAGTATCAGCCCCAGATATATATATATATTCACCTCAGTTCAGTAGCTCAGTCATGTCCAAATCTTTGCGACCCCATGGACTGCAGCACGCCAGGCTTCCCTCTCCATCACCAACTCCCAGAGTTGACTCAAACTCATGTCCATCACATCGGTGATGCCATCCAACCATCTCATTCTCTTTCGCCTGCTTTTCCTCCCACCTTCAATCTTTCTAAGCATCAGGGTCTTTTCAAATGAGTCAGTACTTCGCATCAGGTGGCCAAAGTACTGGAGTTTCAGCTTCAGCATCAGTCCTTCCAATGAATATTCAGGACTGATTTCCTTTAGGATGGACCGGTTGAATCTCTTCTTGCAGTCCATGGAGTCTCAAGAGTCTTCTCTAACACCACAGTTCAAAACCATCAATTCTTTGGCTCTCAGTTTTTTTTATAGTCCAACTCTCATATCCATACATGACTACTGGGAAAACCATAGCTTTGACTAGATGGAACTTTATTGGCAAAGTAACGTCTATGCTTTTTAATATTCTGTCCTGGTTGGTCATAACTTTTCTTCCAAGGAGCAAGCATCTTTTAATTTCATGGCTGCAGTCACCATCTGCAGTGATTTTGGAGCCCCCCAAAATAAAATGTCTGACACTATTTCCACTGTTTCCCCATCTATTTGCCTTGAAGTGATGGGACCGTATGCCATGATCTTAGTTTTCTGAATGCTGAGCTTTAAGCTAATTTTTTCCCTCTCCTCTTTCACTTTCATCAAGAGGCTCTTTAGTTCTTTTTCACTTTATGGCATAAGGGTGATGTCATCTGCATACCTGAGGTTATTGATATTTCTCCCAGCAATCTTGATTCTATCTTGTGCTTCACCAGTCCAGCATTTCTCATGATGTACTCTGCAGAGAAGTTAAATAAGCAGGGTGACAATATACAGCCTTGATATACTCCTTTCCTGATTTGGAACCAGTCTGTTGTCCCATGTCCAGTTTTAACTGTTGCTTCTTGACTTGCATACAGATTTTTCAGGAGGTAGGTGAGGTCATCTGATATTCCAAACAGATACGTATATTCAGTTCAGTTCAGTCGATCAGTCGTGTCCGACTCTTTGCGACCCCATGAATTGCAGCACGCCAGGCTTCCCTGTCCATCACCATCTCCCGGAGTTCACTCAGACTCACGTCCATCGAGTCCATGATGCCATCCAGCCATCTCATCCTCAGACATATCTGAGGTTATTGATATTTCTCCCAGCAATCTTGATTCCAGCTTGTGTTTCTTCCAGTCCAGCGTTTCTCATGATGTACTCTGCATAGAAGTTAAATAAGCAGGGTGACAATATACAGCCTTGACGGACTCCTTTTCCTATTTGGAACCAGTCTGTCATTCCATGGCCAGTTCTAGGTTAGGTGGTCTGATATTCCCATCTCTTTCAGAATTTTCCACAGTTTATTGTGATCCACACAGTCAAAGGCTTTGGCATAGTCAGTAAAGCAGAAATAGATGTTTATCTGGAACTCTCTTGCTTTTTTGATGATTCAGCAGTCTGGTTCCTCTGCCTTTTCTAAAGCCAGCTTGAACATCTGGAAGTTCACAGTTCACGTATTGCTGAAGCCTGGGTTTTTTATCTTTAAGGTAGCCTTATTCTTCTTGTGTATTTTCTGTGTAAGTTCTATAAATTTAAATTTCTAAAATAAATTTATAGACATATTTGTACCCCTTATTTACAAATGTTATCATTTATGAAATACATTTATAGTAATAAACACACATTAGGTTTTTATTTATTTCCCTTTCTAAAGGGCTTTCTTATAGTTGTTAATAATATTGAGTAGCATAATACTATTAAGCATTTCCCAAAACCAAATCTCATTCCTTATCCATTTCAGTTTCATTATTCACTCTAGTAAAACTGCTGTATACAAGATCAATAATGCCCTTAATAAAATGAGTTGTCTTCATTGAGCCCATGTTCTCTGGCTACATATACTGCTCCTCGTTGTCCCATCAATATCTTGCTCTTCAGTAGCAGTGTTTGCTAATTTAATTCTGCTCTCTCCCATCATTCTGTTTCCTTCACTAACACTTGGAGTATTTTCCCATTGACGATTAATACTGGTATCGCTCAACCTCAGTCCTTGCCTTTTGTCTTCTCTAAACTTCACCCTCAGGAACCTCCTTTGTTCACCTGATTTGGTTCTACGTCTCCAAACTTTTAGAGTATCATGCCAAGTGGATGGTATCTGTGACAGGACTCTACCACTGCATTGTCCACCTATGCCAAAACTAGGTAATGGTATCCAACAACCATTTTGTTTAACTTGTGATTTGGGGATAAGGTGCCTAAGAAGGGCTCAACTTGATGTTCCATTTTGATATTCATGATATCAGTTTGATAGCTAGGGTAGCTGGAGATATACAGTCCTCAAAGTTTTCTTCGCTGACATTTTGCACCAATGTGCTCCTTGTATGTGTTATGTTTCTCTCTCCTTCTCTCAGAGCCTCTCCATGTGGATTTGACTTCTTAGAGCATGGTGGTTTCTGGGTAGATGCAGTTCTGACAAGACAGTTGGCTTTTCAGAGGCTTGCAGGCTATTCAAAGGTCTGGTACAGTATCACTTCCTCCATCAGTTCAGTTCAGTTCAGTTCAGTCGCTCAGTCGTGTCCGACCCTTTGTGACCCCATGAATCACAGCACGCCAGGCCTCCCTGTTCAACACCAACTCCCGGAGTTCACTCAGACTCACGTCCATCGAGTCAGTGATGCCATCCAGCCATCTCATCCTCGGTCGTCCCCTTCTCCTCCTGCCCCCAGTCCCTCCCAGCATCAGAGTCTTTTCCAATGAGTCAACTTTTCGCATGAGGTGGCCAAAGTACTGAAGTTTCAGCTTTAGCATCATTCCTTCCAAAGAAATCCCAGGGCTGATCTCCTTCAGAATGGACTGGTTGGATCTCCTTGCAGTCCAAGGGACTCTCAAGAGTCTTCTCCAACACCACAGTTCAAAAGTAATTAACCATCACCTAAGCCAAACAGACTTGTTCCTCCCTTGCTTCTTCACACTGTGGGCACCTGATGTATGCTCAGTACATCAGATGCTTTTTTCACAGTTGTTGAATCTTAAGCAGTTAACACAGTGGTATCGGAAAAGCAGGTGGTCATATTCGTTACAGCAGCAGTAACAGCAATAACATGTCATCAGATTCTAGCAACATGACTACCACTGTTTCTGCAGTCCAGTCCTCTAGTCAATAATCCTAAGTCTGGAACCTCTAGATACTCCCAGTAAATACCCTGTTTTCTGCAGATAAACAGGATTGATTTCTGCTGCTTAGAACCAAGCTGCACTTAATACTATATTATGTTACTTACATTCATAAGTTATACTGAGAATAAATGCATTGTTAAATGAAAAGTATACTGAGCAAACTCCTAGCATAGAAGGGTGATCAATAAATTATATTAGTATGTTTTTCTTCATGTTTATTTTATTCTTCCTATCCTTCCTAATTATTATCAATATTATAATAACTATTATTGACCTTTATATATATGTTTTAAACAAGAAACAAGACTCTTCTATAACACTCTGGACAATGAAGCACCCAGCTCAATTCTTTAGACTGAGGCTCATACACGACAAGACTAAAATTCTGAGTCTTAAGGAACTTTAGTAGTTCATACAATAAGCTGTACAGTTCAGTGCTGAACTCTCTAAACTCTGCTATATTTTACTACATACTTAAAATATTTTGGTTATCTACAGAAAAGAATCTTAATAGCATGGAAATTGGAGATGAAAAAATATCAAAGTTGATTTTTCAGAAGTACAAATGAAAGTTTATTCAAATTGGAAGTTAGAAGGTACCAGTTCTCCAAAATTTCTATCAATAAATCCCACAAAAGGCTGCTAATGGGTACAGAATTTCTTTTTGAGGTGATGAAATGTTCTGGGATTAGATAGAAATGATGGTTGCATGTTTTATGAATATATTAAAAACTACTTGAGTTATATACTTTAAAAGTATAAATTTTTGTGGTAAGTGAATTATATCTCAATAAAAAAAATTTAAAGCAGCTAACCATGCTTTAAATATCTGATTAGTGATTTAAATTATAGATGTCTTTTTTTTAGAAGTTCATTATTTACTGCACAGCCAGGATTCCTGTATTACTGGAGGAAATTTCTATATCACTGTTATTTATTTCTTGGGCAGTTTTTAAACCTGTCAACTTATGTATTCACATTAAATAAAAACTTCATCATTCAGATTTCAGGTGGAATCTAGTTGTGGAATTCAGTCATTCCTAATGGACACATATTTTATTATAGCTGGAGATTTATCTGGCAGCTACTTAGTAAAGTAAGGAGATGGATTGATTCCAACAATATTTGAAGTTGTGTGGTAGGTCAGCACATCCAAAGCATATGAATAAATCAATGACACCTTTCCATTTTTTCATCATGGCTCAAGCATTCAGCTGTGCTTTGGAGTGCTTACATCTAAACATGTTTAAGATGGAACATTCATTGTTCTTTTGTGTTACTTCCAGGCACATAACTGGGGACAAATAAAGGTTACGTGATAACACTACTGATGGGCACAAATAGCAGAGGAATACACTGCCTATACATTATTTGCCTAAACTGCTTTGAGAAAGAGAGGGAAATATTTCAAAGTCCTCAAACACAACTTTAGAAGAAACATTTTATATTAATTCACCTGCTTCCATTCTAGGGGTCTAATGTTGCTCCCCAGACAATTCTTTAAGGGAGAATATATCTTCAGTCTCACTGCAGCATGACAAGAAGGCAGATGAGAGGAGGAGAAGAAGAAGGAAAAGGAAAAGGAAGAAGAAGAAATAGTTGCTAAGACTGGCAGTGTGCCAAGATTCACATTCAGTACTCCACTGCATAAAATGGAATCGGGCCATTTTATCTCGTGAGTCTTTCTCTGTCTCTCTGTGTCTGTCTGTCTCTCCCTCTCTCAAGCAATCCACTTATCATTGTGCCCAGGCTTGATTAGATTTATAGTTTGTTTATCTGAGAGCTCAATGCTTTATTGCATCCAGAAGCCAAAATATGTGCACCTCCACAACCCAGCTGAATAAAACAAACTCATTTTGATCTTTGTGTACAAAGCCATCAGCACTGGTTCAAAGTGTAGCGCAGCCAGTTCTGGACAGCAGATGCAGAGTTCAGCTCTTCTCCTGGGCCCTTGGTTTCAATTAGGCCATCTGCCAAGTGGCCCATGTGCCTCTGTGTGCTGAAATATTTCTTTGAGGCAGATTTTTTAAATTAGGAAATAAAGACTTCCCATGTGATTTGCTATATATACAATTTATGACAATTGATTTTTATAGTTAAAATACTTACATTTTTAACATATTTCTCTTTCTGCAAAATAGCAGCTTTCTGACAAGAGAAGAAAATTAGCAAAATGTAAATACTGCATTTCATTTACTCTTCCAGCTCTAAAATATACTCAAACATACATAAAAATGATATTAAAAGCCATTAGGTTACAGAAATAAATAACTTCTTTGTCTTAAAAGATTTTTTGAAAAAGGGGACAGTGGGATCCAAGCATTTTCTGACTTCTAGGAACTGTAATTAGGGAAAAAATAAATATGAACAAAAAAGAAGCTATAATTTCTTGAGATTGGTCAGTTAGTTCCTCAACCTGAGTAGATTTTCTTTACTTTCACTACCATTTGGGCCTTTTAACTCCTGAACTGACCAATACAACCTTGTGACCTGGCAGCAGATATAACAAATTCCCAAAACCAACTTCCAATGTCTAACTGATTCCTAGTACATAAGGTACATGCACAGCAGATGTCTGTGAGCTCCACAGCCCTGGAGCGCATAATTCTCACCAAAGACAGCCTCGTGTGGCAAAAAATCTAGAAACTCTTGAAAGCAGTTATCTCATTGTCCCCAAGCTATTAACAATACCCTCCTGTTGCTACTTAGAGAAAGGGGCAGCCAAGTCTTAAGACACCTCCACAGACAGCAACTATCCCATAAGGAAGATCCAGGCCGTGTCAAAGCCAGGGAATCATGATGCTTTCAAACTTCTTGAAAGCCTTCAGGTCAACTTTGAAGAAGCACCCACACAGGTCTGGATTATGCCTTACAGTGAATTCAGGGCATTTAAACCCTAAAAACCTGGGCCCACAAATTGAGCCATCACTTAGCAGATGTTAGCCGCTGCCAGTGCCAAGCCAAACTGAAAATAACCGGGCACCGAAACTAGCAACTGAATGGTAACCAGCTGTTAGTGGTGAGTTTAAGCAGGCCCCATACCATGCTAGGCCACTCACACAGCAGGGACCCATAAGTGTGGCATACAGGTTTTTCGTTTTTGTTTTTAGTAACCAGATGGTTTTATTGAGTCATTTGCCTGTTTTCCATAAAGCTGAATTACTACATTCCTAAAAATCTCTATTTCTAAATTAGTACATTATCCATTGCCATGGTGCTTAATGTTGAAGATACTGAAAATGACAGTGCTATGCTTTCTTGATGCAGGAAATTTCAATAACAGAGAAAGGAGCAACTGAAAAACATAAACTTATTGAAGAAATTTTTGGAAAAAAATGTCTTAATCAAAGATAGAAATAATATGATTCATGTCAGAGATAAAAATGTTTTAAACTTTTTCCCTTTCTCAAGGCAACATGACAATTACGTTTATAAATTATCTACAAATATCTTGCTACACTCAACGTAGTACAGAGTAGATGAGATAATCTTTCTAGCACTTATCATAAAACATATACAGATAATGCAGCTGAATTAACACTTAACAGATATCTACAGTATTTGCCTTTTTTTCTTCTACCTTTTGACCACCTTCACTTATTTCTCTTACATTCAAGCCCTCATCTCTGGCAATCATCAATTTGTTCTCTGTATATCTGAACTTGTTTTTTTTTGTTTGTTTGTTTTTAGATTTCACATATAAGATAAATTATACAGTATTTATCATTCTCTGACTTACTTCACTTAGTATAATGTCCCCAAGCTCCATACATGTTGTCACAAATGGCAAGATTTCATTTTTTATGGTTGAATGACATTAATATGCATGTGTGTGTGTATCACAATTTCTTTATCCATTCATTTGTGAATCACTCGAACTATTTCTATATCTTGGCTATTATAAATAATGTTGCAATGAATATGGGTGTGCATATATCATTTTGAATTGGTGTAGTCATTTCTTTAGATAAATATCCAGAGTGTAATTGCTAAATATTATGGTAGTTCTATTTCTAGTTTTTTGAAGAGCCTCCATACCATTTTCCATAGTGGCTGAACCAATTTACATTCCCACCAATAGTGCACAGGGTTTTCCTTTTCACCACATCCTAGCTAACAGTTGTTATCTCTTTCCTTCTTCATAGCCATTCTAAAATATGTGAGGTGAAGCTTTATTGTGATTTTGATTTGCATTTCTCTAATGATTAATGATACTGAATATCTTTTTATGTACCCATTGGCCATCTGTATGTCTTCTATGAGAAACTGTCTCTTCAGACCTTCAGCCCATCCTTTAATTGGCTTGTTTTCCATTGAGTTGCAGTTCTTTAGATATTTTGCTTATTAGCTCCTTATCAGATGATTTACAAACATTTTCTCTCATACAAAAGTTCCTTTTTCATTTTGTTAATACTTTCCTTTGTCATACAGAAGCTTTTTTGGTATAATGATGCTAAATTTATTTATTTTTGCTTTTGTTTCTTTTACTTTTGGTGTCAGCTTCAAAAAAATCACCACCAAGATCTATGTCAAGAAGCTTACCAATTATGTTTTCTTCTAGGAGTTCTATGGTTTCAAGTCTTACATCCTTTTTGAGTTATTTTTGTATGTGGTATAAGATAGCAGTAGATTTTCTTTCTTTTTTTTTTTTTTTTTTTTTGCATCTAGCTATTGTTTCCCCAATACATTTCTGTGAACCCCTCTAGTGCATTTTTCTCTTAGCTATTATATTCTTCAGCTCTGTGACTCCTATTTGCTTCCAGCTCAAGATAGTGATATTTCAGTGAAATATCCTGAAATTACCTTCTCCCATGGATACACTGAGTCTACAGCTACATATGGAACAATTTCTTCTTAAAGAAAACCTAAAGACTGGGTGAGTGATGACTTCATATTGGGAAAACAAGAACAAAACCACACTGAAGTACATAGAAGAGGCTGGAACACAGTCTCACCATAAAACCCATGCCTACACCCAGGAGAAAACTCAAAAGCCAGAGCTTCTCCCTAAGGAGCAAATAGCTTAAACCCCACATCAGGCACTTCAACTTTTAGAATTTGTACCAAAGAGAAAAGACCCCAAAACATCCAACTATAAAAATTAACAAGGCTTGTGTCCTGAGATCTATAAAATTTCAGCAAACTGAAAGACAACTCTTAAAGGACCAAGCTCAGACTTACCCACTTCTGAATCCAGCTCAGACACAGCAAATTTCTCCCATACTTAGAGTACAAAAGGATAATTTGCTTATGATAAGCATTTCCCTGATGGGCAGGCATCTAATTTAACATATTCTAGAAGCCTCCTGGAACACTCTCCAGGTACAGAGACTGCAAGGTACTATCTTTTCTCTCTCCTTTTGTCATGCTTTAGAGTACCAGTATCTTTGAGAAGGAAAATTTTTTTGTGTCTGGTGCCTTGATCTCTGCAGCTGCTACCCAGGGGACATTTCCTGGCTGCCTGACTCTAGGGGCCAGGGAAGCTTGTGTTTTTGGTCCCATGGGACCATAATAATTGGAGTCCCACAAAGGACTTCATATCTCTATCTAGCACCCTGATTTTTGTGGCTCTGGTGACAAGTAGGACCTACATTTGTGGTTCTCATGAGACTGTAAACCATGAAGAAAGAATCCTTAAACAAATACCACCCCCAGGGCACACGAGGCAACAGGCCCAGGATCTCAGTCTTTCTGTGAAAGAGACCTATTAGTTAATCATCAGGCCTGCAGTCTGAAGGTCAGGTTTCTAATTAAGCAGTCCTTAATTAGGAGCTGACAGCCGTCCTTTCCAGGGATCACAGAGGATAGGTGCTATCTTCATATTCTCCCTCTGCCATGCCCAGACCACCAGTGTCTACTAAAAAGGAGCTTTATATGCAGCTGGTGCCCTGCTTTTCACATCTGGTTTTCACCCCAATTTTTGCAGCTATAACCCAACCCCCTTAATTGCCGAGCCCTTACAGCCAGGTAAACTTGCATTGTTAAATCCCACAGGACTATGATAATCAGAAAATGGTTCTTGGCAGGATGCGACAACTAGGGCCCTGTGCAGACAGCGACTGAGTCACTACCCATAGTCTTTCTGTGAAAGAGACCTCTTTACTTGTCCTGGAGCTTCAGTTTGGCTTCAGGTTTGGCACACTTCTAGTGTCAAAACATATAAATATAAGAACACCAGTTAAAGGAGTGACTCAGTATCAGCTGCTCCCTTTGGCTCAAATATCCACATGGAATCTAACTTAGTTTGTGGGTTAGGCTGAACTACATAGAGCTACATGTCAATTGCTGATCAGTTGCTAAGTCATAAGGGATTTGATTTAGGTCATACCTGAATGGTCTAGTGGTTTTCCCTACTTTCTTCAATTTAAGTCTGAATTTGGCAATAAAGAGTTCATGATCTGAGCCACAGTCAGCTCCCAGTCTTGTTTTTGCTGACTGTACAGAGCTTTCCATCTTTGGCTGCAAAGAATATATCAATCTGATTTCGGTGTTGACCATCTGGTGATGTCCATGTGTAGAATCTTCTCTTGTGTTGTTGGAAGAGGGTGTTTGCTGTGACCAGTGCATTCTCTTGGGAGAACTCTATTAGCCTTTGCCCTGCTTCATTCCGTACCTCTAGGCCAAATTTGCCTATCACTCCAGATGTTTCTTGACTTCCTACTTTTGCATTCCAGTCCCCTATAATGAAAAGGACATCTTTTTTGGGGTGTTAGTTCTAAAAGGTTTTGTAGGTCTTCATAGAACCGTTCAACTTCATCTTCTTCAGCATTACTGGTTGGGGCATAGGCTTGGATTACCACAATATTGAATGTTTTGCCTTGAAAACGAACAGAGATCATTCTGTCATTTTTGAGATTGCATCCAAGTACTGCATTTCAGACTCTTTTGTTGACCATGATGGCTACTTCATTTCTTCTAAGGTATTCCTGCCCACAGTAGTAGATATAATGGTCATTTGAGTTAAATTCACCATTCCAGTCCATTTTAGTTCGCTGATTCCTAGAATGTTGATGTTCACTCTTGCCATCTCCTGTTTGACCATTTCCAATTTGCCTTGATTCATGGACCTAACATTCCAGGTTCCTATGCAATATTGTTTTTTATAGCATTGGACCTTGCTTCTACCACCAGTCACATCCACAACTGGGTATTGTTTGTTTGGTTTTTTTTAATATAAATTTATTTATTTTAATTGGAGGCTAATTACTTTACAATATTGTATTGGTTTTGCCATACATCAACATACATCATGTTGATGTATGGTATTGTTTTTGCTTTGGCTCCATCCCTTCATTCTTTCTGGAGTTATTTCTCCACTGATCTCCAGAAGCATATTGGGCACTTACCGACCTGGGGAGTTCCTCTTTCAATATCCTATCATTTTGCCTTTTCATACTGTTCATGGGGTCCTCAAGGCAAGAATACTNCCTGGCGTTCTGTGGTTCATGGGGTCGCGAAGAGTTGGACATGACTGAGCAACTAAACTGAACTGATCACACCCTGCTCCTCTGTCCTCCACTATCTCTGTTTGCTCACATTCATATCCATTGAGTTAGTGATACCATCTAATCATCTCATCCTCTGTCACCCCCTTCTCCTCCTGCCTTCAGTCTTTCCCAGCATCAGGTCTTTTCTAATGAATCAGCTCTTCACAGCGATTGGCCAAAGGATTGGAGCTTCAGCTTCAGCATCAGTCCTTCCAATGAATATTCAAGGTTGATTTCCTTTAGGATTGACTGGTTTGATCTCCTTCCAGTCCAAGGGACTCTCAGGAGTCTTCTTCAGCACCACAGTTTAAAAGCACCAATTCTGTATTGGTGTTTTTCTTTCTGGCTTACTTCACTCTGTATAATAGTCATTCATCGGCTGATGGACATCTAGGTTGTTTCCATGTTCTGGCTATTATAAACAGTGCTGCAATGAACATTGGGGTACATGTGTCTCTTTCGATTCTGGTTTCCTCGGTGGGATGATTTGGGAGAATGGCATTGAAACGTGTATACTATCATGTAAGAACGAAGCACAAGCCTATGTTCGATACAGGATACAGGATGCTTGGGGCTGGTGCACGGGGATGATCCAGAGAGATGATGTGGGGTGGGAGGTGGGAGGGGGATTAGGGATTGGGAGCTAATATACACCCATGGTGGATTCATGTCAATGTATGGCAAAACCAATACAGTATTGTAAAGTAAAATAAAGTAAAAATAAAATTTAAAAAAAATGGAAAAAAAAAAAAAGCACCAATTCTTTGGAGCTCAGCCTTCTTTATGGTCCAACTCTCACATCCATATATGACTACTGAAAAAACTATAGCTTTGACTATACGGACCCTGGCAAAGCGTCTCTGCCTTTTAATACGCTGTCTAGATTTGTCATAGTTTTCCTTCCAAGGAGCAAGTGTCTTAATTTTCTCAAGTGTCATGGTTACAGTCACCATCCATAGCGATTTTAGAGCCTGAGAAAATAAAATCTGTCACTGCTTTCACTTTTTTCTCTTCTATTTACCATGAAGTAATGGGACCAGCTGCCATGATCGTAGTGTTTTTTGAGTTTCAAGCCAGCTTTTTCACTGTCCTCATTCACCTTCATCAAGAGACTCTTTAGTTCCTCTTTGCTTTCTGCCATTAGAGTGATATCTGCATATCTGAGGTTATTGATATTTCTCTTGCAAATCTTGATTCAAGTTTGTGAGCCATCAAGCCTGGCATTTGGCATGATATACTCTGCATAGAAGTTAAATAAGCAAGGTGATAATATATAGCCTTGTTGTACTCAAGTTGTTCCATGTCCAGTTCTAAATATTTCTCCTTGACCTGCATACAGGTTTCTCAGGATGAGAGTAAAGTGGTCTTGTATTCCCATCTGTTTAAGAATTTTCTACAGTTTGTTGTGATCCACACAGTCAAAGGCTTTAACGTAGTCAATGAAGAAGTAGATATTTTTCTATAATCCCCTCACTTTTTCTATGATCCAGTAAATGTTGGCAATCAGATCTCTGGTTCTTCTAACTTTTCTAAATCCAATTTGTACATCTGGATTTTCTCAGTTCACGAACTGCTGAAGCCTAGTTTGAAAGATTTTGAGCATAACTTTGCTAGCATGTGAAATGAGTGCAATTGTACAGTAGTTTGAACATTCTTTGGCATTACCCTTCTTTGGGATTGGAATGAAAACTGACCTTTTCCAGTCCTGTGGCCACTACATAGGCCTAAAACCAGGACTCCAGCTTTCTCTGTGCCTTTCTACTACTGCCAAGGTCTGTAGTAGAAAGGTCTATCTATCTATCTGATAGATATCTATCTAACAGATAGATATCTCTATCTGTTAACTTGGGAAATTTAACTCAATGTAAGGCAAGCAAAGGAAGGGCTTTTCTACTCAACCTACCTCAAGCTTCCTATGAGTGGTGCTGTTCCCTTCCAAGAATAACCATAAGCCTTTGCTTCAGAGCCACATTGGAAGGAGACAACTATCCTAATAGAAAATAACCAAATAAAGGGCTTCCCCACCCCATGAAATAAGTGTCCTTGTTCTGGATTCATCCATGTCTGTGGACAACACTATTACATGAGGTAGACTGAAAGTATGAAGGACCAGCAGAATCCAAAATCATGGTACATTTGTGGAGATAATTGAATTTAGTTATGGAGGCTTGGTTTGTGTATAAAGTTAAGAACATTGTTAATCTGGAATTTCCTAGCAACTGCCAATGGTAGCAGCTGAGTTTCCAGTCTCCATAGACTACAGCATCCATAAACGAATTTTACACCTGACCCATAAGCCTCTTGAGAAATCTGTATGCAGGTCAGGAAGCAACAGTTAGAACTGGACATGGAACAACAGACTGGTTCCAAATAGGAAAAGGAGTACGTCAAGGCTGTATATTGTCACACTGCTTATTTAACTTCTATGCAGAGTACATCATGAGAAACACTGGACTGGAAGAAACACAAGCTGGAATCAAGATTGCCAGGAGAAATATCAATAACCTCAGATATGCAGATAACACCACTCTATGGCAGAAAGTGAAGAGGAACTAAAGAGCCTCTTGATGAAAGTGAAAGAGGAGAGTGAAAAAGTTGGCTTAAAGCTCAACAT
>SJYT01008073.1:92808-174547 GCA_006410635.1 Cephalophus harveyi
GATGGTGACTGCAGCCATGAAATTAGAAGACGCTTACTCCTTGGAAGAAAAGCTATGACCAACCTAGATAGCATATTCAAAAGCAGAGACATTACTTTGCCGACTAAGGTCCATCTAGTCAAGGCTATGGTTTTTCCTGTGGTCATGTATGGATGTGAGAGTTGGACTGTGAAGAAGGCTGAGCACCAAAGAATTGATGTTTTTGAACTGTGGTGTTGGAGAAGACTCTTGAGAGTCCCTTAGACTGCAAGAAGATCCAACCAGTCCATTCTGAAGGAGATCAGCCCTGGGATTTCTCTGGAAGGAATGACGCTAAAGCTGAAACTCCAGTACTTTGGCCACCTCATGCGAAGAGTTGACTCATTGGAAAAGACTCAGATGCTGGGAGGGATTGGGGGCAGGAGGAGAGGGGGACGACAGAGCATGAGATGGCTGGATGGCATCACTGACTCAATGGACGTGAGTCTGAGTGAACTCCAGGAGTTGGTGATGGACAGGGAGGCCTGGCGTGCTGCGATTCATGGGGTTGCAAAAGTCAGACACAACTGAGCTACTGAATTGAACTGAACATAAGCGTTTCTGGATCCCAGAAAGTCCCTTCTAAGAGGCTCAAAAGGAAAAGATCAGAGACCTGAAGAAACTACATGCAAATCACAGCAAAATGAGTCACAAAGTAGAGTGTGGACACTTAGAAGGGAAGTTGAGTTTTCACTTTTAAAAACCTTTCTGTGGAAAGAAAATGCCAAAGCCCAGTAGGATTTAGTTACTTGTTATTACTTATGTGAAGAGAAAATTAAATAATATTAGTGAATACAAACTAAATGTATAACTGCAAAAGCCAAACCCACATGACATAACCAAGGATAAATGTAGAGAACAATATGGTGGCAATTTGTAAAACAAAAGACAAATAACTAGAGATAGTAATGTCTGGATCAATCTAGGTGTTTCAGGAAATTAACGATTAGTTGAACTTTCCAGGTAGCTAAGTGTATTTCTTTCAAAATCCAAAAATATTTCACTTTAATCATTATTTTCTCTAAACCACTTATGCAATTTCTTGACTTTTTAAGTGATATTAATTCACATGATGCAATCTTTTAATTCACTTTACCTAATTCAAAACTTACCTAACACAAAATTCCCCTTTAATCTCATCTAGTCCACCAGGCTCCTTTGACCATGGGATTTCCCAGGCAAGAATACTGGAGAGAGTCACCATTTCCTTCTCCAAAGGATCTTCCTGACCCAGGGATCAAACTCACTTCTTCTGCATTGCAGGCAGATTCTTTACCATTGCACCACCTGCGAAGCCCCTTTAATTTCAGCAATATAATTCAATTATTTTTTAAAGTTTTATCAACATATATAGTAATATTATGTTCCAGGCATTATTCTTAATGTTTTTCACATATAATAAGTTTAATCCTTATAACAGCATACAGAGAAGATAATGTATGCTTGTTTATCAGATGAATAAACTAAGACACTTGGGTTTAGTTTCATAATTTGCTCAAAGTAGGGAAACTAAAAAGCAACAAATCTGGAACCCAAACTCAGGAAACCTGTTTCCAAGTTTGTGAACATGGCTTCATGGCCTCTATGTTCTGTGTTTCCATTTCTTTTATTTCATTCCAATCTTTATTGACAACTAAGCTTCTTTTAAATGGCAGTGATCAATCAGATGTCTGTGTAATTCTATGATCACTTCTTCACTTAACACTTAACATTCCATATTTTGATATAGTTCTCATACCCAAACTCAGGAAACCTCTTTCCAAGTCTATGAACATGGCTTCATGGCCTCTATGTTCTGTGTTTCCATTTCTTTTATTTCATTCCAATCTTTATTGACAAATAAGCTTCTTTTAAATAGCAGTGATCAATCAGATGTCCGTGTAATTCTAACTTCTTCACTTAACACTTAACATTCCATATTTTGATATAGTTCTCATTATTATAGTTTAAATGACTCAATAATATTCTATCGGGTTGATAGACCATCTTTCAGTTTGGGTTGATAGGCCATCTTTCAGTAAATCTTTTCTTATTGTGGGACACAGATTTCTTCAGTTGTTATGGTATCATTTGTACTTGTTTGAAAGTTTTTTGTGTCAAATTTCATGAATTTTTTGACCTCAAAGAAGATAATATTTGCCTGAAAAAAAAAAATTTTTTTTTTTGGTACTCCAGAATGTCATTAAAGAAACAGAAATTAAAATTATTTAACTTATTCTAGAAGACTCAAAGCAATTATTGCAAATTCCAATTATTTAACTATGATGTACCACTGTTACCTTGGGAACTACTGAAAGGTGCAGGTTATTTTACATATACAAATTAAACAAAATACACACTGCTGTTCAAGTTTTGTCTGTTTTATGTAGATTCATTTTAGTCTCTTCTTTTGATACAAAGCTGACAGGACTCAATTTTGTTTTTAGAGCACGTATACTTCCTATGTATGTTGCACATATAATTTTGTAATACTGTATAAACAATGACTAAGTGAGATCTGAGTGAAGGTATTGCTCTTTTAGGATTGAAATTTTGGATGTTGTCAAAAATATTTCAGCCACTTATAGTCTTTCAACAAATTTCTCTCCTTTGTTTCACACAGGCTAGAGTATTAGACCTCAGATCTACCCAAAGTGAGATGCTACCAAATTTCAATAGTGGGAGAATAGACAAAATGGCATGGAGATAGGAGAAGATAAGAGAGTGAATTCACTGATAGCCATATTGATGTATAAAACATGCAAATAAATAAAGATCCATTACCTAAAGGGTTTTCTCTTTAGGGATTTATAATTTAACTTTTGTTTGAGACTTGTGGTTAACTCCATAAGCTAATGCATAAGAATACCATACTAACTAATAATAGCAACTATATTTAAGATGTACTTAAATATTTTTATTATTAGAATCCGTTGTTTGCTGAACTATACAAGGTGGGGATATGATTATATAGATGAGGCATGTAACATGAAATCTGCTTTTGAAAATCCAAGTCTTTTTAGCTATAGCATGTGAAGCAATGTAAGAGAGCCTACAGATATCAATTAATAACTTTGATGATATGATGTCCAATGAGAAGACAATGTTAATGACTTAATGTTAGTGTTATTATTATTATAGTTACATATTTATATTGAAATGTGACTCTCTGTAAGTTACTTTTGCATGTACAGTAGATCCTCTCTGAGGTTAAAAAAAAAGAAAGAAAAAAGACAATATGGAATTTCTTAAATGTATAGAACATAGAAAATCTCAGAGAAGGAAAGAGTGCTCATAATTCTCTGGGAACCCAGCAGATTTTTAAAGTCTGGGTCATGATTGATTACATTAGAATGTGGGGAGAGAAATACCATGCATTGTTCTGTAGCATTTTTTTTAAACTATTCCTTTCCCATTTCGTTAATGTTCACCTTATATTAATAGTGACTGATACGATATAATCAACAGACTTGTGTTGTAAATCCAAAGAGAAATTTGCAATGAATTTAAAGATTTGACCTCATCTGTAGTTCCAGCAGATAAATAAAAAAGAGCTAGAGAATTGGGATAAAATTAAAGGAATAGTGAAGTCAAATTTTATGCATTATGTCTTTATATTTTTGTGAAATATGAAAATGTATGCAAAAATACACAAAACTTTGCTGTCAGCAAGAATGGATTATCAAAAGAAAAACAACAAATTATTATAATCATCATCACCGTCAAGATTCATGTGTTAAGTTCATATATTTTTATTGCATTGATTTAGATGTGTTAAAAGCAAATTAAATAGGCATGGTCCCTATCCTACAGAAACTTGAGATTTAAGACAGGCTCCATTACCAAGACAAATGTAAGAGAAAAATAGACAAGTATATACATCTTAGAGAAAGACATACATTAAGTGAATGAAAGAATAAATAAACTGAATCCTTCCTTTTGTTTATAAGTTTGAGAAAAAGGAAAATGACACATCCTCAGATTTGGAGTTTAACCACCAGTTGTCACAGGAATAACTTTGAGGATATACTTTTGCAGTAATGGCAGAAAATGATCTGAAAATACTGGTCTATATCAGTCTATTATTCCTAGTCTATCCTGGCTTATTCCAGTCTATACCAGTCTATTTCAGTCTATTCTGATCTACTCCACTCTAAACTGGTCTAAAACAGCATGGTCTATTCCAATCTAAACCAGTCTATTCTGATAAAAACCGATCTGATCCAGTTTAAACCAACTTGAGCCAGTTGGAACCAGTCTGAAACAGATTGAACCAACTCCTCAAAAACTGTTTGAACCAGCCTAAATCTGTTTGAACTAGGCCAACTCATTGGAAAAGACTCTGATGCTGGGAGGGATTGGGGGCAGGAGGAGAAGGGGACAACAGAGGATGAGATGGCTGGATGGATTCACTGACTCAGTGGAAGTGAGTCTGAGTGAACTCCAGGAGTTGGTGATGGACAGGGAAGCCTGGCATACTGCGATTCATGGGGTTGCAAAGAGTCGGACACAACTGAGCGACTGAACTGAACTGAAACCAGTTTGAACTGGTCCGAGCTAGTCCAAGCCAGTTTGAACCAGTCTAAATTGGTCGGAGCCAGTTTAAACTGGTCTGAACCTGTTTGAACTGATCTGAGCTAGTTTGAGCCAGTTTGAACCAGTCTAAACCAATTTGAATCAGTCTGAACTGGTTTGAACTGGTCTGAGCCGTTTTGTGGGTGTTCATTGGAAGGACTGATGTTGAAACTGAAACTCTGATACTTTGGCCACCTGATGCGAAGAGCTGACTCATTTGAAAAGACCCTGATGCTGAGAAAGACTGAGGGCAGGAAGAGAAGGGGACGACAGAGTATGAGATGGTTGGATGGCATCGCCAACTCAATGGACATGAATTTGGGTGAACTCCGGGAGTTGGTGATGGACAGGAAGGCCTGGCGGGCTGTGGTTCATGGGGTTACAAAGAGTGGGACATGACTGAGTGACTGAACTGAGCTGAACTGAGCCAGTTTGAACTGGTTTTGCCAAGTCTGAACTGGTTTGAACCAGTGTTCATTCAAAATCCATACTATTCTGAATAAGCAGATTAAATTTTCAGAACAGACTATTTTAATAATTAAATTAAAATTTCAATCAGCCTCAAAGTTCGTTCTTTTATTTAAAATGCCTTCAGTAATAAAAGAGACTGAATCTGGAAAATATAAGCTTTCATAATTTAATATCCTTAAGTCAATTATTTAAAAAGTAGAAAGAAATAGCATGAATAATATGGCTCATTAATATATTAGCAATGCAAAAAGTAGTTATAGTGGTTGCACAATGTTAAAATTTTTTTAAACACCCTTGGTGTTATTCACTGCTTCTTAGTGAAACACATTTGTATTGTTTATTTTTTAATTTGCTTTTCATTCCCTGCTTTACAATTGAACATATGTTTGCAATTGTATTTAGCAAAATTCATGATCTTAACATTGTACACCAAAGTCAATGTGCCTTCCTGGCACAAAATACCTCGTATTCAAACACTTTTCTAATGTTTGGGGTTTCTGTCTCAACTGACAATACTGAAAAATATGTATTAGCCAAGCAAACCCACTATCTCAAAGCCATGCTGAAAATTACTCCAACCTGTCAAAGCCAATTGAAATTCCCTCCTAGCCCAATTCTTAGCTTCACTTTGTATGTGAAATAAGAAAAGTTGGATTTGATTATAACCACATGCAGAAGAAATCAAGGAATCATATATAACATATATTTAATACTATAGATAATTTTCCTTTTAAAGAATTTGCCTTTCTTTTCCCATCATTTATCCCATCTCACCTCTTCCAAATAAGTCACTCATCAATACATGAGTAGTTTAATTAGAGTTGTATAACACATTTTTAAAATCCTTGCTGCACCACATCATTCTCACCTTGGAGATAGAATAACCCTAATGGAAGAAATCTAAATCTCTTGCAGATCCAGTAATTTGAGGTTTTGCTCAATGTCAGCCTATTTTCTATGATTTATTATGTTTATATACCAACTACAGTGGTCTTCTAACTATGGTACCCAGTGGCTGTTAATATAGTTCTAACAAAAGGGCATGATTCCATCCTTGAAGTTCACTTATATAAAAGTAAATTTCCTTCTTTAAAAAAAAATCAATTTTATTTCACACCAGAACTCAGAAGGGCTAAAACAAGGTTATACACAAGATGAGAAACATGACTAAAATATTACTCTGCCCCACTACTGATGGCGAGCACTACAAACTGCTTAAAAGTTAGAGCCCATAAAAATCCCTGGCAAAACTTAAGAGAACAACAAAAAACAAAATAATGGCATTGGGGAAAATAAAGGCAGGTTGCTTGGAATAAACAACATGATTTCCATCTATAAAATCACCCGAGTCCACTGCATTTAACATTTATGAGCATTATCTAAAGGAGAAAGCAGACTATGTTCAAAGAAGTCTAAGAGACGAATATAAGCTGTCCAACTCAGTTCACTGTTATTTATTGATGAAATATTCTAGAATTTTCATCAAGGCTTTGATGTAACTATTTCTTCCTCATTTTAGCTAGTGTGATTGAGACTCTGGTAGAATAAATGATGCATTCAGATAAGTCAGCACATTATTGTCAAGGAAGGAAATGCATTGGGAGCTAATTTTCAGGCACTAGAAAGACTTGAGATACTCAGCCATTCTGGGTGAGTAAAGTTTTGAATTCTAGTTTGATGTACTTAGGCTTTTCATCATTTATACTTGCTTATGGGTGAAATATAAATTCAAGGGAGAAAAGCACCTGTAAGTCTGAGCAGACTCTCTCTTCCACTGCCACAACAATTGTGGGAAGAATTGTTACAGAAGTGTCACATGATCAAGTTAGTCTGTGCTCCCAACTGGGGGGATGGTTCTATGCTCCCACATGGAAGACAGCTGCCCTGGAAAGCTGCCTGTACCCTCAGCAGACCTTAAGAGAGAGCAAATAAATAAACCGTTGTATATTAAGCCACTGGGATTTCAGTTTTTCTTGTTTCCATCTCATTTTAGCTAGTGTGATTGAGACTCTGGTAGAATAAATGATGCATTCAGATAAGTCAGCACATTATTGTCAAGGAAGGAAATGCATTGGGAGCTAATTTTCAGGCACTAGAAAGACGAGATACTCAGCCATTCTGGGTGAGTAAAGTTTTGAATTCTAGTTTGATGTACTTAGGCTTTTCATCATTTATACTTGCTTATGGGTGAAATATAAATTCAAGGGAGAAAAGCACCTGTAAGTCTGAGCAGACTCTCTCTTCCACTGCCACAACAATTGTGGGAAGAATTGTTACAGAAGTGTCACATGATCAAGTTAGTCTGTGCTCCCAACTGGGGGGATGGTTCTATGCTCCCACATGGAAGACAGCTGCCCTGGAAAGCTGCCTGTACCCTCAGCAGACCTTAAGAGAGAGCAAATAAATAAACCATTGTATATTAAGCCACTGGGATTTCAGTTTTTCTTGTTTCCAAACTATAATGTAACCTATCTTGACTGACATATCAACCACAGTTACAAAACTGTTAATATACTTCCATTAGCTTTCCAGCATTATTTTAGATTATATATATATATGTGTATATATATGTGTGTGTGTGTGTTCAGTTCAGTTCAGTCGCTCAGTCATGTCCGACTCTTTGCGACCCCATGAATCGCAGTACACCAGGCCTCCCTGTCCATACCAACTCCCGGAGTTCACTCAGACTCGCATCCATCGAGTCAGTGATGCCATCCAGCCATCTCATCCACGGTCGTCCCCTTCTTCTCCTGCCCCCAATCCCTCCCAGCATCAAAGTCTTTTCCAATGAGTCAACTCTTTGCATGAGGTGGCCAAAGTACTGGAGTTTCAGCTTTAGCATCATTCCTTCCAAAGAAATCCCAGGGTTGATCTCCTGCAGAATGGACTGGTTGGATCTCCTTGCAGTCCAAGGGACTCTCAAGAGTCTTCTCCAACACTAGAGTTCAAAAGCATCAATTCTTCGGCGCTCAGCTTTCTTCATATATATATATATATCTCATGTTTTCCATGTTATTTTGTAAACTATTCTCTACATATATAATAAATGAACACCTATATAATATATAATGAATATTTTCCAAGTTATTAAATATATTTTCCAAAACAGTATTTTCAAGCTACAGAGCACTGAACTAATACCATACCATAATTTATCTAACCTTTCACTAATATTGAACAATTTTGCTAAATAGTGCTTTACTAGCTAACCTATTCCTAGCTCTTCGTGTATATTTCTGACTATCTTCCTGGGATAATGTTTCCAAAATGGTAACACTGAATCAAAGCTTATTCATTTTAAGGCTTTTGATACACATTGACAAATTACCCTTCAAAGTTTTTGTATGAATTTATAATTTTTCTGAGTATGCAATATATCCTTGTCACTCTGCCCTTGATGACTCTGAAAATTACAGTTTCAAAAATTGAAAACTTGGTATATAAAAACGATCTCATTTCTTATTTTAATTTGAAGGCAAAGTTATTTTGAGTAGCTGATGTCAAAGAGAAGACCAGGAATTCAGATCTTTTAAGAATGGAAGCATTTAATGCTATATATTTGACTCTCTATATCTTTCATCTCATTCTGAAAATGCTGCTATGTGACCTTTCATCATCATTATTTTATAAGGGTCCTATAGATTCAATTTCATACTTGATCCCAAAATTTCATAGGACAATTTCTTTTTATTTGCTTTGTTGTTGTTCAGTCCCTAAGTCATGTTCAACTCTTTGCAATCCCATGAACAGCAGCATGCCAGGCTTTCCTGTTCTTCACTATCTCCCTGAATTTGCTCACATTCATATCCATTGAGTTAGTGATGCTATCTAACCATCTTATCCTCTGCTGCCCCCTTCTCCTCCTGCCTTCATTCTTTCTCAACATCAGGGTCTTGTCCAATGAGCCAGCTTTTTGCATCAGGTGGCCAAAAGATTGGAGCTTCAGCTTCAACATCAGTCCTTCCAATGAATATTCAGGGTTGCTTTCCTTAAGAGTTGACTGTTTGATCTCCTTGCAGTCCAAGGGACTCTCAAGAGTCCACAATTTAAAGGCATCAATTCTTTGCCTTACATCCATTTTATATATTACCATTTTTATTAATTCATGGTCTGAGACTGATTTGCATAATTCCATTTATTAGCATTAAAAAATATATTTTTTGATTCAAATACACACTCATTATTTTTAAAGTTTTGTTTTAGCCTCACAGACATGGTAGACATGAAATTCTTTGCCTTACATCCATTTTATATATTACCATTTTTATTAATTCATGGTCTGAGACTGATTTGCATAATTCCATTTATTAGCATTAAAAAATATATTTTTTGATTCAAATACACACTCATTATTTTTAAAGTTTTGTTTTAGCCTCACAGACATGGTAGACATGATCAATCTGGCACAAAGTAGCCATTCTTTCTATTTTCTAAAGAGTTTTTTAGAACTACGAAGTCTGGAAAGCTAAAATCCATATTTCCAAGGTTAACTGGCAATTTCAAATGTAGATGTGAAATAGATCACACTGAAAATGTAAGATCCTTGATCCAAACCTCAAGATTGGGAAGGTGTAGGTGAAGCAGGGGACTTCTTATTTTGTCTCTTGTAGCTAGCAAGTAAGGACAAAGATGGTATTGCCTCAGTGCCAAGTCACTAAGCTTACAAGCACTTGCAATGGAGGCACGAGCAGCAGTCTCCAGACACTGGATCACAGCTGCAGGGTTGTGCTCTTGAACTTGACATTTCAGGTGGAGTTTGCGTGATTACCCACTTCTCTGATCACGGCAAAGGTAGCAGCATCCCTGCAGGCCCATTGGGCAGTGTGATTCTGGGAATCATAGCCCAGTTCCTTCTCTTTCCAGCCATTTTGTGTGAACTAAATTATCTGAGTCAAATGTCTTTTGCTTTAAATAGCTAGACTTGGGAATTTCCTGGCTGTCCAGTGCTTAGGACACTAGGCTTCCATTGCAGGAGGCATGGGTTTGATCCATGCTCTGAGAACTAAGATCCTGCATGCTACACCATCCAAAAAAAAAAATTGATAAATAAAATTAAATAATAATTTTTTAAATAAATAATTCTATATATGCTGCTGCTAAGTTGCTTCAGTCGTGTCCGACTCTGTGCAACCCCATAGACAGCAGCCCACCAGGCTCCCGGTCTCTGGGATTGTCCAGGCAAGAACACTGGGGTGGGTTGCCATTTCCTTCTCCAATGCATGAAAGTAAAAAATGAAAGTGAAGTTACTTAGTCGTATCCGACTCTTAGCGACTCCATGGACTGCAGCCTGCCAGGCTCCTCCGTACATGGGATTTTCCAGGCAAGAGTACTGAAGTGGGGTGCCATTGCCTTCTCTGATATGCAGAGTAACATCATATGAATGCCCAGGGGGATGAAGCACATGCTGGAATCAAGATGTACTGTTGTTGCTGGTAACATAAATCAGGACATCAGAGGAGTTCCTGCCATTGATATATCGGTTCAGTTCAGTTCAGTTCAGTCGCTCAGTCGTGTCCGACTCTTTGTGACTCCATGAATAGCAGCACGCCAGGCCTCCCTGTCCATCACCAACTCCTGGAGTTCACTCAGACTCACGTTCAAGAGGCTTTTGAGTTCCTCTTCACTTTCTGCCATAAGGGTGGTGTCATCTGCATATCTGAGGTTATTGATATTTCAGTAGCAGTTCCAAACACAGCTAATCAAGTAACCCTTAAAAGCCAAGATAATGCTGGCAAACAGAAGAATAACAAGGACCAAGCAGGTAGGATTCATTGACATGATATCATCTTTGTAAGGAAAAGCAGGAGGCAGCTGTTGTATATATTCCTGGATGGAGTTTGGATAAACAAGTATGGTGACCGCAACCAAGGTGTTCAGGACAAAATCAAAGATCTGGTAGCAGAGGAATGGGATGATCCAGGCTGTATGTTGCTTGTATGCTCCGTACGTAACCATGGCACAGATAAGGATCATAAGAACAGAAATCATGATGGCAATGCACATGTTGGCATCATCAATGAACTCAAAGTCACCCCCGAGTTCAAGACTTGAAAAGTGGTGATGATCTGGATCAGCCAGGGCGCTCAACAGAATCAGCAGTACCGCGGCATTGAGGATCAGGTACCAGACACCAAGCAGGATGGTGCATAGTAGTCTGTAGGCATCAATCCCAGTGTCCCAATTTATCCCTCCCCCTCTGTTTGTTTTCTACATCTGTAATTGTATTTCTGTTTTGTAGATAAATTTATCTGTTCTCTTTTTTTAGTTTCACATATAACTGATATCATATGATATTTGTCTTCCTTTGCCTGACTAACTTAACCTATTTGTTTTTAAATAATTAGAGAGTATTGTATTGTATTGAGTTGCATTGTATTGTGTTGAAGTCTTCTTCAACAGTTGTGGGTTTTTTTTTAATTTTCTCTTTGATTTATAATGTATTTTCTTTCATGTATTTTGATATTCTACTTGCTTTGTAAAAGTTTCATTTTGTTAGAATTTCATTGTATTTTGGTATCTTTCACCTTCTAAAAAATAACCACTTTGTTCATTTTAATGCTTTTCTTTTTCTTTAAACTCTTTCTCATCTGATACCTCTGGAGAAGGAAATGGCAACCCACTCCAGTACTCATGCCTGGAAAATCCCATGGATGGAGGAGGAGTCTGGTAGGCTGCAGTCCATGGGGTCGCTAAGAGTTGGACACGACTGATCGACTTCACTTTCACTTTTCACTTTCATGCATTGGAGAAGGAAATGGCAACCCACTCCAGTGTTCTTGCCTGGAGAATCCCAGGTACAGGGGAGCCTGGTGGGCTGCCATCTATGGGGTCACACAGAGTTGGACACGACTGAAGCTACTTAGCAGCAGCAGCAGCATCTGATACCAATATTTAGATTTGGAGCATCATTTTTATTGCATTTATTTGATATAAATTTGTTCATTTTTAATTTTTAACCTCTATACATGACTTTGACTTTATACATATAGCAGTCTATTTACAAAGAAGAATTAGTTGACTATCTGAGGTGAGATGATAATGTGTGAATAAAGTAAAAAGAGGGAACTTCAAATGGGTCCAAGTTACAACCAGTTCAACTATTACTCAACCTTGATAATATCAATCTAATCTAATACAGCTTGGTTTAAGTAAATTGTCAAAGTAGTATTATCAACATATAACTTCTGCATTTTGCCATAACATAAAATCTAACTCTGCCTTAAGACACAAAGTGCTGGTCATACTTAGTAAGGAAAAATAATCATGGCTCATGACAGGTAAACTTCCACATAAACCACGACTTTTTGTATCAATGCAATTTCATAAAACTAACTTTATGAAAATATTTAAGCAACAATTGAGGACATATTGTGCTCATTTTACATGCTAGTAAGGTTATGCTCAAAATCGCTCAAGACAGGTTTCAGTAGTATGTGAACCAAGAACTTCCAGATGTAAAACTTGGATTTAGAAAAGGCAGAGGAATCAGAGATCAAATTGCCAACATTTGCTAGATCAAAGAGAAAGCAAGAGAATTCCAGAAAAACATCTACTTCTGCTTCATTGACTAAGCCAAAACCTTTGACTGTGTGGATCACAACAAACTGTGGAAAATTCTTAAAGAGATGGGAATACCAGACGACTTTATCTATCTCCTGAGAAACCTGTATGCGGGTCAAGAAGCAACAGCTAGAACTGGACATGGAACAACAGACCAGTTCCAAATTGTGAAAAGAGCACATCAAGCCTGTATATTGTCACTCTGCTTATCTAACTTATATGCAGAGTTCATCATGAGAAATATGCCAGGTTGGATGAATCACAGGCTGAAATTAAGATTGCCAGGAGAAATACCAACAACCTCAAATATGCAGATGATACCACTCTCAATAGCATAAAGCGAAGAGGAACTAAAGAGCCTCTTGATGTGGGTGAAAGAAGAGAGTGAAAAAGCTGGCTTGAAACTCAACATTCAGAAAACTAAGATCATGGCATCTGGTTCCATCACTTTATGGCAAATAGAAGGGGGACAAGTGAAAGCAGTGACAAATTTTATTATCTTGGGCTCCAAAATCACTGCAGATGGTGACTGCAGCCATGAAATTGAAAGACCCTTGCTCCTTGGAAAGAAAGCTATGACAAACCTAGACAGGGTATTAAAAACTAGAGACGTCACTTTGCTAACAAAGGTTCATACAATCAAAGCTATGGTTTTTCGGTAGCCACATATGGATGTGAGAGTTGGACCATAAAGAAGGCTGAAAGCTGAAGAACTAATGCTTTTGAATTGTGATGCTGGAGAAGATTCTTGAGAGTCCCTCAGACTGCAAGAAGACCAAATCAGTCAATCCTAAAGGAAATCAACCCTGAATACTGATTGGAAAGTCTGATGCTGAAGCTCCAATTCTTTGGCCATTTGATGTGGAGAACCGACTCATTGGACAAGACCTTGATGCTGGAAAAGGTTGAAGGCAAAAGGAGAAGAGGTTGGCAGAGGATTAGATGGTTAGATAGCATCACCAACTCAATGGATATGAGTTTTCACAAACTCTGGGAGTGACAAGGAAGCCTGGCATGCTGCAGTACACAGGGTAGCATAGTTGGACACAACTTAATGACAGAACAACAGCAAGGAATTTTAAAAACATTATATCTGAATTTAGAAAACACACACATATAAATGTAGAAGTGGCTCTGATAAGCAGCACTTACAGAATGTTGCCTTAACACAAGGTAAATCAGCTTTGATTAGTCATTTCCATTATAATTATTGTCCTAATTGCCCATTTTGAGATTAATCATGTAGGGTACTCTTGCTACTAGTTAATCTATGGTTGAAAAGGAATGAAAAGAATATAGAAAAGGAACTCAGATCATGTTAGTTTTCTATTGCTGCAAACAAATTACCACCATCTTAGAGACTTAAGACAACATCCACTTACTGTTTCACAGTATCTGTAAGTCAGAAGTCCAGGCACAATGCAGCTGGGGTTTCTGCTGGGGTCTAACACGGATGTAACCAAGATTTTGGCCTAGGCTGTGTTCCCATCTGGGGCTCAGAGTCCTCTTCCAAGCTCATTCAGGTTGTTGGCAGAACTTGGTCTCTTGCAGCTGTAGGACTGGGGTCCCCAGGGACTGATCTCAGATTTTAGAGACAACCCTCAGATCCTAGCCACGTGGCCCGGTCACAATACGACAGCTTCTTTAAAGCCAACAGGAAAATGTCCCTCCACACAGCACAGCCTAATCAAGGGAGTAATAACCCAGCATATTCAGAGGCATTCTCCATTCTCCAGGTCGTGCAGGTTGTGTGCACCAACAGGAGGAAATTAGGGGGCCACCTTAGATTCTGCCTACCCCACGATGGTTACAGGGAAATTTTTAATACAGTGTCAAAAGCATGGCCTATTGTATATCAGATGAATGCGTAGAAGACAAGTCTCTGACCTGAAGAACAGGAACTGAGTTCTCAACAAAAATAGCTATGAAACAACCCAGGAAAAATAAACAAAGGAATCAAGCATTTTAAAATAGAATTTAGCTACAATGTAATAGGATAGGTTTTTTTTCTAAAAATTGGGAGTTAGCATTTAAACAATTGTTTTATTATTTTTGAAGTGAAATTGTAATGTTATTGACTATAGATATACTGCTCAGTGATACAATAAACAGTCAATGTGGAATGCTCTGTGACACACCAGATGGATAATACAATTCAGACCATCTCCCCACTTGGGCTTCCCTGGTGGCTCAGAGGTTAAAGCGTCTGCCTCCAATGCCAGTAGACCTGGGTTCGATCCCTGGGTCAGGAAGATCCTCCTGGAGAAGGAAATGGTAACCCACTCCAGTATTCTTGCCTGGAGAATCCCATGGACGGAAAAGCCTGGTAGGCTACAGTCCTCGGGATCACAAAGAGTCGGACACGACTGAGCGACTTCACCTTCCCCTTCCCCATCTTCAGGTTCCTGTCCTCCATAAAGACCTAAAACTGGTTGAAATGACCTGAAAGACCATAGTTTTAAACTATGCTGCAAAGTGCAATATTAACAATAATCCACTAAAAACTCAACTCAACTCAGTAATCAGTAAATATCTTGAGAGAAACAACTCACTATACTCAGTTAAATAATTTTAAATGATTGTTTTATAAGTCTAATTTGTTTCCTTTGTTCTACTTGCTTTTTCTATTTTAAAGTGAATTGAGAGACTGGGATTGACATATATTAATATATACTACTGTATGTAAAATGGGCTTTCCTAGTGGCTCAGTGGGAGAGAATCACTTGCCAAAGCAAGACACATGGGTTTGATCCCTGGGGTCGAGAAGATGACCTGGAGAAGTAAATGGCAACCCACTCCAGTATTCTTACCTAGGAAATCCTACGGACAGAAGAGCCATGTCCATGGGGTTGCAATAGAGTCAGACATGACTTAGAGACTAAAAACCAATAATAATATATAAAATAAGTAACTAATAAGAACTTACTGTATATCACTGGGAACTGTATTCAATACTCTGTGGTGACCTCAATGGGAAGGAAATCTAAAAAGACTGCACATATATATAGGTAAAACTGATTCACTTTGCTATTTAGTAGAAACTAACACAATATATTAAAACACCTATACTCCAATAAAATTTAATTTGCAAAAGTGAAATATCATAGGTTGTTACCCTGATTCCGACATTACCATAAAGTATTTTCAATAAAACCCTGAAGGTTAAAGATCATTTTGTCTCTTAAACAACATCACAATCTCTTTTTGGATGACATAATCTTTTTAATAATTCAAATATTTTCTAGGTAATTATTAATTTCCAATATTTAGACTTTGCTTTCTAATTTCTAGATATGGGAAATTGTGTTCTAAAGCATAATTTGCTTTAATTGCCTTTTCCCATATACTCTATTTGCTAAAACCATAAAGTCAAAATAGCTTTAAAGGCTGAAAGAAATTCCCTACATTTGACAATGTATTAGCATATCAAATGACTTCTGCTTTTATTAAAAGAAAATTAAGACATTGAAATACAGAGTAATATAAAACTGAACATATGCAGAAAATTTCCACCAGAAAGGATATAAAACAAAATGTTAAATCTGTATGTATAATATGGTATGTTATGCTTCAGTTTCCATAGCAACTTCTTTGACAGATGTTAACAGGGATATTGCTGTGAAATATAAAATAGCATAAAACAAAGTTATGCACATTTTCAATCCGTGATTAGCTTACTACACACAGAAGAGCAGAAACTAAACCACATGACATTACTGTTCTAAACAAAGATGGTGACAGGTTTGAGAGGTTTACACTACAGCATTAACAAGCTCTACATTGGAGATAAATTATTCAAACATCCAACTGCATAGCTCTTATAATAGCATTAATAATCAGGACAAGGAATTTTGATGAAAAAGCAATTTTGTCTGTGAGCAGAGTATTGTCTACACTGTAATCCTGTAAGGATTTTTTTTCTTTGAGCACAGCCTCACTGTCACTGTTAAACGGGTAATTAGCTGAATATCTTGCTTTGTTTGGTACAGATGAACCTATTTCCAGGGTAGGAATAGAGATCCAGAAGTAGAAAACAGACATATGGACATGGGTGTGGGGGAAGGGAAGGTGGGATGAATTAGGAGATTAGGATTGAATATATACAATACCATGTGTAAAATAGATAGCTAGTGGAAACATGCTCTAAAGCACAGAAAGCTCAACTCTGTGATGACCTAGATGGGTGGGAGGAGGGGGAAGTGGGAGGGAGGCCCAAGAAGAGGGGGATATTTGCATACATACAGCTGATTCACTTTGCTGTACAGCAGAAACTAACACAACAGTGTAAAGCGATTATACTCCAACAAAAAATTAATTGAACCGCTTTTGCTATAACAAGATAGAAATCCAATTCAAAATGGCTTCAATAGAAAGGAATATTTTCTTAACTAGAAAATCTAAAAAATAGGACTGTCTAAGTTTCTCTTTTATTTTCTCTTGGACATTCATTGCCCAACATATCTCACTCTATTAAGGTCACAGACGATCTTCACATTGCAAGCCAATAACAAATTTTTGGCTTTATATTATGTCACATATCAACACCATTTGTCCTAATCATTCATTACAGCTTGAATCCCTTTCTTTGCTTATCTGCCTAGATACTGGTACAGAAAATGAGCTTTTTTTGTTTTGTTTTCCAAAACATTCAGATTATTTAACACATTGGACCAAATCTTCTAAACGTTTTCCATGTCACTCAGAACAAAAGAATGAGCCTTTAAGCCCTCTGTACGCTTGCAGGTCATTATGACAGAAACAATTTCAGTGTGGATGAAGGCAAAGCAAAGTTCATCGAAGACTTACGAGATGAAAGGGGAGTAAACTAAATAATGCTTTCAAATAATTATCATAAAGAAAGAAACAATTTAGGATTTTAAAAATATTTTATATAATGTTTTTATATACATACAAGATGATGTATAAACATAGCCTGAATAAGTACCCTACATTAAATTTAACTTTTTCCTTAAATAGATAATATTTTGTATAATACAAAGCCATAAACCTTTTTAAAAAGCATTCAGTTATACAGAATTTTATTATGCATAATCCTTGGTTTATGACACATTCTTGCTACTGATCTATTTCATAAATTAGTCCTTTCCCTCTAAATTCTTGAATTTATGAGTGTATTCCCTCATTATGATTTTAATGGCTTCAGGATCTATAGTAAATAACACCCATGTCATTCTTGATATTATTTTCATTTTCTATCTTTCAATCCTTGTCAGTCTCTCTAGAGGTTTATCAATTATGCTGCTTTTCTTCAGAGTCAGCTTTCTATTTTATTGACTTTTCTCTGTCATTTTCCTATTTTCAATAGATTTCTTCTCTTTTCTTTATTATTCAGTAATAAAGAGTCAGTATTTCACCATTAAGCATAACATTAGCTGTAAGTTTTTCATAGATAATCTTTATAAAATTGAAACTGTTCAATTCCAAATTTTTAAGTGCATTATCAGGAATGGATGTTGAACTTTTCAAATACTTTTTATGTCTCTCCTGACATGATCATATTTCTTTTCCTCTTTTGTTTGTTAATGTTGTGCATTACTTTAGCACAAACAAATCAAAACCTCAGGCCTGTCTTCAAACTAGTGTATTCTTTTTAGAGTCTTCAAAATTGAGTGGTGTAAGTTTAGATTAGGCTCCCCTTTCTCTGTATCATTTCCTCAGAGCATTTAGAGACATTCTCATAACTATTTTTTAAATTCCATTAAGTATTTACATGTATTTGACACTTGGCAAGGTGACACTGGTAGGTAGGAAGGCTATGAAAGGGACCAGTGAAGATAAAGAAGGATGGTTCTATTATGAGTGTCATTTTTCTTAAGCTTTGCTACTGCTAAGTCACTTCAGTCGTGTCCGACTCTGTGCGACCCCATAGACGGCAGCCCACCAGGCTCCCCCATCCCTGGGATTCTCTAGGCAAGAACATTGGAGTGGGTTGCCATTTCCTTCTCCAATGCATGAAAGTGAAAAGTGAAAATGAAGTCGCTCAGTCGTATCCAACTCTAGCGACCCCATGGACTGCAGCCCACCAGGCTCCTCCATCCATGGGATTCTCCAGGCAAGAGTACTGGAGTGGGGTGCCATTGCCTTAAGCACTATTATTTAATTAGAACAAAAGCAGTACTGAGGGGATTCAAATTAAGTTTGTGAAATAGGCAAAATAACTAATGCAGTATCACATATGATATGTAAAATACCATCAACATGGTATAGATTCATGTGTGCTGAACTTTGGTTTCTCTGAAATGGGTAAATGTTTTTGATGCTGAATATAAGAGTTTTTCAAAAGGAATGATCAGAGGACATAAGCTGCTTCAGGAGTAATTTAGTTTTTCTGATGTGGTCTTACTAGTCAAATAGTTACATGTTGAAAATGTTAAATTGTCTTTCAGAATGAAAAATCCCACACAGCAGTTATCTTTGATAGACAAATAAGTAAAAGATAAAATTAATTCAATGATATACTTAAAGTCCATATATACACACCCACTCAAAATATCAAATATAATATGATAAACAACTGAAGTGTATATTATGTGATTTAGGTAGTTTTAAATCTATAGTAGCCAAATAATGTAAATGTTTCCATTAATCTATATTTCTAAGTTTACTTTGGAATTTGTTTGCCTTTGTTGTTATGTATTTGGGGAGCCAATGAACTCTTAGTAGAATGTTGATACCTTATCTGTTCTCTTCAGTAGCAACAGGCAATTTTTTTCGTGAGCAGATTACAGACTGGAATTGCTTCTCTTTAGGTTATTATTGTTCTACTCAGATTTTCTTTTTCAACAAGTCCATATTACCTGCAGAAGAAAGACCAAAATGATGAATTCTACATCTAAGGCCCCTCAGAATCTGCTACTAAACAACATTTCCTATCCTAATTTCCAAGTTTGTTTCAACATTCTAGCCAAATTGGAAGACATTGCATCTTTTGAGAATTTTAAACTTTCACAGCTTGGTGACTTTGATTCTGTGTTCTCTCTTCCTGGAAATCATTTACACTCATCTTTTTATGCCAAAACTCTTATCTATCTAGATTACAGATAATAGTTCAAACAACATATCCTCCAAAAACCTTCAAACTGTAGAACCAAGTAAAGTCTAATATTTAAAGAAATTCTGAATAACTCTCTGAGTGATAGGTTAACTTTCATATTTAAGTAGGCACTTGAGAAATCTGTATGCAGGTAAGGAAACAACAGTTAGAAGTCGACATGGTCCACCAACTTGTTCCAAATAGGGAAAGGAGTACATAAAGCTTGTATATTGTTACCCTGTTTATTGAACTTATATGCAGAGTGCATTATGAGAAACACTGGGCTGGACGAAGCACAAACTGGAATCAAGATTGCCGGGAGAAATATCAATAATCTGATATAAGATGACACCACCCTTAAGGCAGAAAGTGAAGAAGAACTAAGGAGCCTCTTGGTGAAAGTGAAAGAGGAGAGTAAAAAAGTTGGTTTAAAGCTCAACATTCAGAAAACTAAGATCATGGCATCTGGTCCCATCACTTAATGGCAAATAGATGGGGAAACAATGTAAACAGTGGCAGAGTTTATTTTGGGGGGCTCCAAAATCAGTGCAGATGGTGACTGCAGCCATGGAATTAAAAGACACTTGTTCCTTGGAAGAAAAGTTATGACCAAACTAGACAGCATATTAAAAAGCAGAGACATTACTTTGCCAACAAAGGTCCATCTAGTCAAAGCTATGGTTTTTCCAGTAGTCATGTATGGACGTGAGAGTTGGACTATAAAGAAAGCTGAGTGCTGAAGAACTGATGCTTTTGAACTGGGTGTTGGAGAAGACTCTTGAGAGTCCCACGGACTGCAAGGAGATCCACCCAGTCCATCCTAAAGGAAATCAGTCCTGAATATTCATTGGAAGGACTGATGCTGAGGCTGAAATGCCAATACTTTGGCCACCTGATGCGAAGAACTGACTCGTTGAAAAAGACCCTGATGCTGGGAAAGATTGAAGGCGGGAGGAGAAGGGGATGACAGGATGAGATGCTTGGATGGCATCACCGACTCAACGGACATGAGTCTGAGTAAACTCCAGGAGTTGGTAATGAACAGGGAGGCCTGGTGTGCTGCAGTCCGTGGGGTCTCAGAGTCGGACACAACTGAGTGACTGGACTGAAATGAACTGACCGATGATTCTGTGTGGTCATGATTATAGTATTAATTGATGAGGCCCTGATTTTGCTATAGTGTGCTTTCTAGTAAAAGATACACACTCAAGTTTTGTCAGGAAGTTTACAGACACACACATTGATAAAGGTAGAGTGAAAATTTAAATTTTCTCATTTTCAGTATAGATAGTTTAAATGAATAATTAAGAATATTTATATTTTCTTTGCTCCATATGATTTCATGTGATATTAGATGATCTGTCTTAACAAATAGGTTTAGTGTCATTCTTTTGGAGGGTCTAGCAAGAAAGCCTGTGTCTACATCTGCAGTATAAATACCTTACTGCTTTTAACACAGCTGATTTTTCCAGATACCATGGACATCATAATTCAGGCAACCAAGCTTTAGAAAAGGCTAAGTTTAGAAAAGGCTAATTACTCCTGTGGGCCTATGACAGGCATGGGTTCATTCTGGTGATACTGCACCTTGAAAAAACTCAGAGGCTTTCACTTCGGCCAACATGGGCAATAATATCAACCTTGGTGTTTTCTTGAGACACAAATGTTACAACAATCTTAACACTAACTGGTATTCTAATAGTAAAAATTATGTCTGATCTCACCTTCCCAAATGTAGATTATCTAAAGCACAAAAGTGATAAGCACACAAAATCAAGCTTATTGAAACTTGAAATTCTAAATTTTTTTCATATTAATATGTCTTTGATATATATCACAAAAAAGATGGATTCATTTCATATTCATACAATTTGCTGCATTCTATTTATTATTAAGGACTTCCCAAGTGGCTCAGTGGTAAAAGACTCCATCTGCCAAGACAGGACATGCAAGAGGCGCAGGTTTGATTCCTGGCTGGGAAGATCCTCTGGAGAAGGAAATGGCAACCCTCCCCAGGGTTGCCTGGAAAATCCCATGGACAGAGGAGCTGGCAATCTATAGTCCATAGGATCTCCAAGAGTCGGAAGCAACTGAGCACATCACACACACACATTTATTATTAAATGGGTCTAGTAATGGAGTAAGGACTTCCAGGTGGCACCGGTGATAAAGATCCCACCTGCCAAAGCAGGAGACTCAAGAGACGCATCTTCGATCCCTGGGTCAGGAAGATCCCCTGGAGGAGGGCATGACAACCTGCTCTAGTATTCTTGCCTGGAGAATCCCATGAAAAGAGGAGCCTGGGGGACACAGCCCATAGGGTAGCAAAGAGTCAGACACAACTGAAGTGACTTAGCATGCAATGCTAGCTATGAAATCTGACCAGAATTTCTAAAAGTTTGATTTGTATACAGTGAAGAAATATTTAAGCAAAATTTGGTAGACAAGATCGTCAGATACATATAGTTCAATAGTCAGGGAGTAGTCAGGTACAACTGATGAAAATTTAAGTCACTGTCATCCAAAATAAAAAGAACCATAATTAGTACTTTGATAATACAAGTATCTTTGACATAGCACTAATCTGTTCTGTACATGATACTGCATCCTATAGCGTACTTGGCAAAGTCTTTGCATCTTGGTATTTTCATACCTAAACTTTTTGCAAGCTTTCCTTGAGTATGCACATGTGCACACAGACACACACAAATGCACATACTTCATTTGGGGGTATTTCTCTTCAATTTCATATCTGCTATATAACTATCTATCCAATTACTCCATTGATAGATACCCTAATTAGATATTTATATCCCACATGCTCCTCTATGCTGCTTATCATTGTGTTCCCAGGATCTTCTACCTCAATGTCTAATACACAATAGATTAAACTCTTAGCAAATGAGAGAATCTGTCCCTTTTACATTATATTTTTCTTTTTTTTTAATAATTCACCATCTCACCACTAGTACTACTACTACTACTAATTCACTTCAGTCGTGTCCGACTCTGTGCGACCCCATAGACGGCAGCCCACCAGGCTCCACCGTCCCTGGGATTCTCCAGGCAAGAACACTGGAGTGGGTTGCCATTTCCTTCCCCAATGCATGAAAGAGAAAAGTGAAAGTGAAGTCGCTCAGTCATGTCCGACTCTTAGCGACCCCATGGACGGCAGCCTACCAGGCTCCTCCGTCCATGGATTTTCCAGGCAAGAGTACTGGAGTGGGGTGCCATTGCCTTCTCCATCACCACTAGTAACTCAGTGCAAAATGAATGCTTACTCTAACCACTGAAACCTCAAGTCTTTCGTCCTTTTTCACCTTATTCATACTAGCAAATACTCATTTTAAGTTGACAGTACTAACCACCACCTAGTGGCTAGGATGGGGAACTATATGGTTTGATATATGCTACTTGGCACCTTTTAAGAGATTTGGGAGGTCCACAGACTTGGAAATAGAGGTTATCAATGACAGCAGAAACAGCAAGTAAACTCCAGCAGAATCCAACCTAGGCTCTGGATAGCCTTGCTCCTTGACCCTCTTGTCCTGGGCTTAGGTCTTTTAATCCTTCTTTAAGATGTCTGCAAGCAACAGTGAGGGACCCAATACCAGACTTCCCAGGTTCAAGTCTTACATCTCCCATTTACCCTCTGAATGATCTTAGACAAGCTATTTAATCTCCCTATGTGATAGTTGTCTTATCTATAAAACTGGGATAATATTATTACTATATGGGTCTTCATGATGGTTCTATCCACACTGAGATTCTTTGACAAATAAGTACAATAACTCATGTGAAGAAATTAACACAGAGCCTGGCACTTAATTACGGCTCAATATTGAGTATGGCTTTTTTACTGAGTTAGTTCATCTTCCTGGCTGGAATTCAAACCACCCTTGATTATACTCCTTATACTCAGTGCAGTTTTTTTCCAGGTCAGGTCCTGGTTTCCATTTTCTTCTTCGTCTGCACTGGTATCTGCTTCTGTCTTGCCCTGGCCCCATCCCCTTTGTAAGTCCAGCGCTTGACTCCTCATGGTGATGGCGAAAAACAGGCCCATGCTCAGTCATGTCTGACTCTTTGAGACCCCGTGGACTATAGCCTGCTAGGTTCTTCTGTCCACGGAATTTTCCAGGCAGGAATACTTGAGTGGGTTGCCATTTCCTTCTCTAGGGGATCTTCCTGACCCAGAAATAGAAACTGTGTCTCTTGCACGGCAGGCAGATTCTTCTCCACTGAGCCAAAGACAAACATCTCTTCCCCAAAATCTACTTCTTTTCTGAGAAGATATGTGCCTGAAGTGAAGTTCCTGTATTTTCATTTCTATGACAATAGAGATAATTGCATCTTGGATAACTTTCCTTGTTTGTTAATTTCATTTTGATCACTTTTCCATTTTTATGTCTTTCTCATTGCACACTCTGTTTCTTCAGAGGAAAAAAAAATTCATCATCTCTTTCTCCTACTCTTTTCTTCTGTGGTATTGTCATGAGGAATAGCACAGATGTGGGTCTGTGGAACATTATGGGAACCAAGGAAAGAGAAAAGTTAAAAATTGTACAGGAGACTTCCCTAATGGTCCAATAATTAAGACTCTGTCCTTCTACTGCAAGGGGTACAGGTTTGATCCCTGGTTGGGGAACTAAGATCCCACATACCACAAGGTACAGCCAAAAAATAACAAAACAAACTTCCTTAAAAAAAAAGTTTTAACATAAAATTAGGCTTAAATCATATGAATGCTATTAATCTCTAAAGACCTTGAAAATGCCCATAAATCCACCTAAAAACCTGCACAAACTTGCCATTTTCTAGCTTCTCATCTGACTGAAATACACTTTTCTTCAAGCCCCAATCTATGAAGAAATATTTTTAAACATTTCCTATATAATTTTATTGTGACAAACTGAAAACATTTTCTGTACGTGTTTATACTTCAAGCATATGTTTTATTTTATAAAGTGGGCATTTGTACCAATCCTGGAAGTCTAACCACCACCATGAATATTGGTATCATAGGATAATGTAGACCAAGTGAATTTATGGTACTCAATTCATGTCTAAGTTAGGAACTGGATATAAGAAGAAAGAATATGATATTCAAGTTGAATTATTCTGCTTGGCATGTCTTCCTGTTATCTAAGTTATTGAGTAATTTGATCTCAGTTTTTTTTTTTTTTCCTTCTCCTCAGTGAAACAACTATGCTTTGAAATTTAAAATAATCAGAACAGCATAATCAGATACATTTTACTCAGATTCCATCGAATATATTCTAAATATATTACCTGGTGATGACAGTCTTTTTTTCAGTGGGCTGTTCTCAGTATGTTGAACAGTGGAAACATCACTCGTGGTGATATTATATTTCTCAATAACAGGTCAGATGGTGGGAATTTCCTGGTTTGTTACCCTCACTCAGGTAAGATAACTTGTTCTCAAATATTTGGATGAAGGTGCAATCTCTTTTGATAACAGCAGCTGTACAGGTATAAGGTCTCATTCAGTTGGTTCCATTCTCAACCTGGACATTCTTCTACAAATCAGGTTAAAAGATGAAAGAAGAGATGCCAGTCCCATTTCCTTCTGATTTTGGTCTGTCATGGTTCCCACATTTTCCTCTGGTTTACTCAGAATGCACTGGCAAGTGACCCCCAATAGACACAGAGAAATCAGTCAGAGGTCTGCTCAGATCGCAATAGATAAGACTTGCCTGCTTACAGTGCAGTCTTCTTGGCTTATGACTCTTACTTTTTAATATAATATAGAGCCTGAAAAATTTTATTTGTAATTTAGGTTTATTTATTATTTGATCCTAGATAAATCGCTGAAATCAGTACTCTTGCCTGGAAAATCCCATGGATGGAGGAGCCTGGTGGGCTGCAGTCCATGGGGTCCCTGGGAGTCGGACACGACTGAGTGACTTCACTTTCACTTTTCACTCTCATGCATTGGGGAAGGAAATGGCAACCCACTCCAGTGTTCTTGCCTGGAGAATCCCAGGGATGGGGGAGCCTGGTGGGCTGCCGTCTATGGGGTCGCACGGAGTCAGACACAACTGAAGCGACTTAGCAGCAGCAGCAGCAGTATGAAAGGCAAGAAATCCTCAATGCTAGAACTAACAGAATCCCTGTGTTATACATGATGGCTATCAGAAATGGGTTTTAGTCATAATGTTTCTGTGATGTTAGATATTTTTAAATGTCAGAATTTTGCATCCAAGGTCCATACTACAAGGAGGGAAATAACACAAAAACATGTGATGGAACCAGACAATTATAAATCAACACAGATGTAAGAACAGGATAATATAAAGCAGTAATCTCAACACAGTATTCATTTTCAGAAAACAAACTATAGAAGGAAAGTTAAGCTGTATCCAGGTCAACTTTGGACCATGTGAGAATTTAAGGAAGCTGGCAAAGGGAATATAAGAAAAGGAGGTCATGAATTGCATGACAGTGCAACTAGGGAGTGAAATACAAAACCAACATGCTATATGCAAGACAAAAATGAAAGGGTAGTGAAAGTAAGATTCCATTAATTAATACGGAGTCCCTCAAAATGAACTTCCATTTGTCTCAGAACAACTGGAGATGTTTTCATTATAATCAAGAGAGAAAATATTTCATTACCTTGAAAGTTGTAGATTACTTCTTACAATATAACATAAAGAAATTTTAATCTGCTGATTGTTCTGAAAAATTGAGGTAGGTGACGGTTCTTTACTATATAAAAGCTAATACTTAAACAGACACAAATAGTTAATTCTGGAGATTAAATTTTAAGACATAAAACCAAATGCAAGAGAAATATTTTAGAACGTTGTGAAAGTTAAGGGAGCAATAAAGAGCAATAATCAATCTGAGTGTGATAGTGTTAACTGAGTTAAAATATTTCTTCTCAACAGCTAATGAAAACGTTACTTGGGATTCAGAGAGTTTTCCAGAACAGAAGCTAGTAAAAACTCTGTTTCAATAGGAAGGGATATAAACATCCAGAAGAGACATTCTCATTACAGCCCAGAGAAATGCAACATGTCATGGGGAAGTTCCCTAATTCTTCATTTGATTTAAAGTGCTGCCGCTGCTGCTGCTAAGCCGCTTCAGTCCTGTCCGACTCTGTGCGACCCCATAGACGGCAGCCCACCAGGCTCCCCCATCCCTGGGATTCTTCAGGCAAGAACACTGGAGGGGGTTGCCATTTCCTTCTCCAATGCATGGAAGTGAAAAGTGAAAGTGAACTTGCTTCAGTCGTGTCTGACCCTCAGCGACCCCATGGACTGCAGCCCACCAGGCTCCCCCATCCGTGGGATTCTCCAGGCAAGAACACTGGAGTGTTGCCATTTCCTTCTCCAATGCATGAAAGTGAAAAGTGAAAATGGAAGTCGCTCAGTTGTGTCCGACCCTCAGCGACCCCACGGACTGCAGCCCACCAGGCTCCTCCGTCCATGGGATTTTCCAGGCAAGAGTACTGGAGTGGGTGTCAAAAGTACCACTATTTAAAATATTGATTTCTCAACAAAAGTTGTTATTTCCATGTTTCTTTTCGTAGAAGGCTTCCTTGAGGACATTTAATCCCCATCACCCTCACCATCCAACACCTAAAAGAGTAATTACTTCATCTTTGCTCCACCTTGAATCTATTTCTGTCATAACAATATTACCCATTATTACATAGGAACAACTAACAAATAACACTTGTAACGAATGGGGAGCTCCTTAGGACCAATGTTCATTATATCCCCATAGCCTCATACACTGCCAGGCATCTATGAGGGATGTAAAAAACTATTAATAAATAAAAGCAGAAGTTTAAAGTTTTCTTAGAATTAACATTAGCTGTTTGGAAAAAGTATATTATATTCCTTTGTACCATTTTGAATTTTTTCTTCTTATCCCTTACTATATTTGTCATGAAATAATTACCAGTGCAAATAATTTTTAATGATCGCCTTCTCATCATATTAAGATGCACAAGAGCAGTGATGTAATCTGTCACGTTGATAGGTGTGAATCTCCAGTTTCTAGGATCGCTTAATAGGAGCACAATAAATGAGTGAAGGTTTGAATAAAGGAACAAACAAAGACATGAATGCACATAATTGTTTAAACTACCTGCTGGCTTCCTTAATTGACTTTGTTATGTATACATATGCTGCTGCTGCTGCTAAGTCATTTCAGTCGTGTCCATCTCTGTGCGACCCCATAGACTGCAGCCCACCAGGATCCCCCATCCCTTGGATTCTCCAGGCAAGAACACTGGAGTGTTGCCATTTCCTTCTCCAATGCATGAAAGTGAAAAGTGAAAATGGAAGTCGCTCAGTTGTGTCCGACCCTCAGCGACCCCACGGACTGCAGCCCACCAGGCTCCTCCGTCCATGGGATTTTCCAGGCAAGAGTACTGGAGTGGGTGTCAAAAGTACCACTATTTAAAATATTGATTTCTCAACAAAAGTTGTTATTTCCATGTTTCTTTTCGTAGAAGGCTTCCTTGAGGACATTTAATCCCCATCACCCTCACCATCCAACACCTAAAAGAGTAATTACTTCATCTTTGCTCCACCTTGAATCTATTTCTGTCATAACAATATTACCCATTATTACATAGGAACAACTAACAAATAACACTTGTAACGAATGGGGAGCTCCTTAGGACCAATGTTCATTATATCCCCATAGCCTCATACACTGCCCGGCATCTATGAGGGATGTAAAAAATTATTAATAAATAAAAGCAGAAGTTTAAAGTTTTCTTAGAATTAACATTAGCTGTTTGGAAAAAGTATATTATATTCCTTTGTACCATTTTGAATTTTTTCTTCTTATCCCTTACTATATTTGTCATGAAATAATTACCAATGCAAATAATTTTTAATGATCGCCTTCTCATCATATTAAGATGCACAAGACCAGTGATGTAATCTGTCACGTTGATAGGTGTGAATCTCCAGTTTCTAGGATCGCTTAATAGGAGCACAATAAATGAGTGAAGGTTTGAATAAAGGAACAAACAAAGACATGAATGCACATAATTGTTTAAACTACCTGCTGGCTTCCTTAATTGACTTTGTTATGTATACATGTATTTGTATATGCTGCTGCTGCTGCTAAGTCATTTCAGTCGTGTCCATCTCTGTGCGACCCCATAGACTGCAGCCCACCAGGATCCCCCATCCCTTGGATTCTCCAGGCAAGAACACTGGAGTGTTGCCATTTCCTTCTCCAATGCATGAAAGTGAAAAGTGAAAGTGAAGTCGCTCAGTCGTGTCCGACTCTTAGCAACCTCATGGACTGCAGCCTACCAGGCTCCTCTGTCCATGGGATTTTCCAGGCAAGAGTACTGGAGTGGGCTGCCATTGCCTTCTCCAGTATATATATATATATACATTATGTTGCTTGGGCCAATGACATAACTACATAACTAGAGGGCTCAGCGTAAAATGTAAATGTGAAGTCTTTTCTTCATAAAGTGGGGAGAAAATTCCATAAAATCACTAAAATGGAAAGCTTTTTCTTTTCTTCTGAAGTCTCTTAAATTGTCATGGTGTTTTTATTTCCTATTTAATAATGTCATTCTAAGTAAAGAAACAATTTAAATTAAATTGCTATCCTAAATATTATCATAATTTTATATTGGGCAGTGTTGGTTTTAAAGGCAAATCTAAAAAAAAACTAACTCATACAGAATCATTGAAATTACACAATTTCAGTTTTGTAACTTGTACATGCATATGTATTTTGATGTTGTCAGCACAAAGGATATTCTGCATAAAACTAACTCATCTGTTTTATTTCAGTTTTTGATATACATACTCTTCCATGCTCTCTATTGGTGGCTTATCCATGAGCAAGGAAGGACAGAGAAGAAAAGGAAATATGGGTTACCCTACCTTTCCTTTCCCTTCTGTAACAACAACTTTCATTGCATGCGTGTCTTGGATCTGCTCTAAGTCTTTCTGAACACCAACACATTGAATCCAATGGAAGTCTGCATGGATGGGACATCAGGTAGGCTTTAAGCAAATGGGATGGTGAGTAACAGGGCCCACACTTACTGCTCGCAGCTTCTCTGCTCATGTGCATGCTCTACTATCCCATCAAACTCCACTTAAAAACACAAGTTCTCAAATAAAAAGAGCAAAAACTGAAGGTGCACAAGAGGGCATTAATCCAAACATAGGGCATTTCTGAGGGCAAAGGCTCGTGTGACCTGCACAGGTCATATGCCCATGAAGCCAGCCCTGTCCGGTACCCTTGCTCACCTTTACACAACAACTCAACCATCAATATTGGCCTGGAATTGGCACTGGCATCAGAAGGCAGGTGAATTAAGTTTTGCTGTATCTTGGTAGTTGATTCAGTTCAGTTCAGTTCAGTCGCTCAGTCGCGTCAGACTCTTTGCAACCCCACGAACCGCAGCACGCCAGGCCTCCCCATCCATCACCAACTCCCGGAGTTCACTCAAACTCACATCCATTGAGTCGGTGATGCCATCCAGCCATCTCACCCTCTGTCGTCCCCTTCTTCTCCTGCCCCCAATCCCTCCCAGCATCAGGGTCTTTTCCAATGAGTCAACTCTTCGCATGAGGTGGCCAAAGTATTAGAGTTTCAGCTTCAGCATCAGTCCTTCCACAGAACACCCAGTAATGTTGAGCTTTAAGCCAACTTTTTCATTCTCCTCTTTCACTTTCATCAAGAGGCTTTTGAGTTCTTCTTCACTTTCTGCTATAACAGTGGTGTCGTCTGCATATCTAAGGTTACTGATATTTTTCCCGGCAATCTTGATTCCAGCTTGTGCTTCTTCCAGCCCAGCGTTTCTCATGATGTACTCTGCATAGAAGTTAAATAAGCAGGGTGACAATATACAGCCTTGATGTACTCCTTTTCCTATTTGGAACCAGTCTGTTGTTCCATGTCCAGTTCTAACTGTTGCTTCCTGACCTGCATACAGGTTTCTCAAGAAGCAGGTCAGGTGGTCTGGTATTCCCATCTCTTTCAGAATTTTCCACAGTTTATTGTGTTCCACACAATCAAAGGCTTTGGCATAGTCAATAAAGCAGAAATAGATTATTTTCTGGAACTCTCTTGCTTTTTCAATGATCCAGCGGATGTAGGCAATTTGATCTCTGGTTCCTCTGCCTTTTCTAAAACCAGCTTGAACATCAGGGAGTTCACGGTTCACGTATTGCTGAAGCCTGGCTTGGAGAATTTTGAGCATTACTTTACTAGCATGTGAGATGAGTGCAATTGTGTGGTAGTTTGAACATTCTTTGGCACTGCCTTTCTTTGGGATTGGAATGAAAGCTGACCTTTTACAATATTATCTTTCAGACTGTGGACAGGAAAGCTAATAGAAAGAAAGAAAGTAAGTGAAGTCGCTTAGTCATGTCTGACTCTTTGCCACCCAATGGATTGTAGCCTCCCAGGGTCCTTTGCCCATGGGATTTTCCAGGCAAAAGTACTGGAGTGGGTTTCCATTTCCTTCTCCAGTGATCTTCCCAACCCAGGGATCAAACCCAGGTCTCCCGCATTGCAGGCAGACACTTTTACCGTCTGAGCCACCAGGGAAACCAAAGCTAATAGGGTGATTGACCAAAGTTTCATGAATTTTATTTAAACTTATATAGATACTGTTTGTGGGAATACAGTCAGACAAAAGCCTCTGTTACAGAGATGCTACATATCTGAAGTAAAAAATGATTTTCAAGCCACGAGATGGCCCTCCACTAGTGGATCTTAAAATCAAATTACTGGATTTTAAAGACAATTTTTTAAAATAATGATATGCAAATATATCAGCTGCAAATATGACAAATATATGGATAATTTTATAAAAATTTTATTTCATATGTATATAATACATACTATATATATATATAAATGAAAGTAATAGATTGCAAAATAAGATATTTCTTACTGTGGGTCTCATTTAAAAAGCCATTGTTCTAAAATCTCTGTCCTCCAATGAAGTCTATGGTTTCTAAACTCTCCAACCATCTTTCCATATTATAAAAAATGTAATTTCAAAAAAGAAAACGCAAGTGCATAAAAGAAATCTGAAAATTACTTTCTACAACATGTTGTCTTTTCAAGCTTAGATTTTGTAGATGATTATGTTCTCAAGGATTTGTAGACAATGTACCTAGCCATTCTAACCTTTGCAACATCCATCAAAGACTAGGCATTCAAAAGTAAAGAAAGAAAAAAAATATACTTATTCACTTTAATTATGTGATTTAATCCTCAGAGTCATCTCTAAAGTGAACACTACCACCCTGTTTTGTAGGTGGGGAAAGTGAAACTCTGAGCATTTAAGGAATTTTCCCTGTCACATATCTTATTAGTGGAAAAATGAAACTGGGAACCTAGGCTATCTATGTCAAAGTCCAGCATTTAGGTCTCCTGAGGTGCTATAATCTTATAAAAATGTTGAAAAATTAAAATTAAAAAGGGAAATAATGTAACTGATGCACAAAAATCAAGGATTGATTGTGTTACAGTCTAGTGAAATATAATTTAATTTTGGACTCTATTTTCCCACTGAACCATACTGTAACTAATAGGTAATATTCTTTTGTGAATCAGAGTCTCAGCATTTGCATTTTCTTGTGGTTACATTATAAGAAACAATGTGCAATGTTTTGATTTCTTTGAACCCACAATCTAAGCTATTCAAAAACAACAGAATTCCACAAAGAAGGAGGAAAAAATAAATTTTAGAGAATTTTGGAAAGAACAGTATCAACTTTTTATAGCAATCATAAGAAATTCATCTACATTCGTATCAAATATCAGGTTTCCAGCTCAGGAAAAGAAAACTGCAGTACCTGCCATTTTAAATTACTCCTTGTCATGTTTTTATTTCTCCTCCTCCCCTGGGATGTTAATGTCTTGAAGAAATATGTGTGCACTCTGAAAATATTTCCTGAAGTCAGTGGATTCCATATGTTCCTAAGGAAACAAATTATTCACTCCATGGGTCATTCCTGGTGACATTCAGGTCTTCTAATCAGTACATTTAGGCCCTATGTTCTTCGTATTTTCAGAGCTCTCTAATGTAGACCTACATAGAACTTAAGAAATATTCTTGACTCAAATACTCCCTTAACCTAAAAGAACACACACGAAACACACACATACACTCTCTTTCATACATATTTATACACACAAGCACATGTACAAAGCTGCACGAATATATATTGTCTATAGTTCAACAATAATGGATATTGGAGTTTTTGGATAATGGCTTTTGAAAATTAAAACAGCTACTGAGATTTCCCTGGTGGTCCAGGGACTAAGACTTGGCACTCTCAATGCAGGGGGCCCAGGTTCGACCCCCGGTCAGGAAACTGGATCCCATATGCTACAACTAAGGATCCCACACGCTGTAACTAAGACCAAGTACAGCCAAATGAATAAATAAAATATTTTTTAAAGACAGCTGTTAATATTTCAAACTAAAATAAATGATAATCCCAAAAGCAAAGTTAGAAATATATATATAAGAAAATATACTCAATATCTTCAGTTCATAAATAAAATTGATCATAGAGAAGAAGACAAAAATAATGAATTATAGGAAACTAATTTTGTTTGATTTGTGGGACTTTTCAATTTTTTGTTTTGTTTTTTACAAAATAAAGAGCAAGAATTGGAGTGTGACTTTTGCTTTCCTTTGAATGACAACAAGAGGCGGTGTTCTTAAAATACTTTCTTCATTTGGTTTTAGGGCACAGCTATCTTTCTGGTCTCAAAAATTTATAATGACTACTCTTTTCTAACTCTAATGTTAGAACTTTCCCAGAGTATTTTATTGGTCCTCTTCTTTGCCATCCTTAGAAAGTTCAATACTATCTTCGGCTTCAATTGTCATCAGTATGCCAAGAACTCCCAAATATATATCTTATTCATTTATTGTGCATATATTTGTTGATTGCTTATATAGCCCAGAAAGTTGTATTATTTAGTTGGAACAAAATAGTCATTGCCCTCTTGCAACTTAACATCAAGTACTGAAGACATTTATTTAATATGCAAATGCTTATGAAATGTAATCAAAGAACCAGGAGGAAAATACATACATACATAAAATACATACATACATAAAATACATACATAATACCAGGAGGAAAAAAAAAAAAACCAGGACAAAAAGTAAGAGAATAACATAGGAGGAGAAAGGTCATAAGGTAGTCACAATTAAGTTGAGATCTAAAGGATAAGAAAATCTAGTCTAGCAATGAGCTAGGAGGAAACTGTTCAAGGGATTCTGGCATGGAACCCCTCATATCCTCATTTCTCTCCGAGCTGTGAACACACTCCAAAATTTGCCCAATAAACAAACATTGGCATATGTAACTTCCTTGATTTTAAGATGTATATAAATGAACTCTCTAATTTCCATGCAGATTCAGTTGTTTCTCCTCTCAGCTATTTCTGTCTTGGTTAATGGCACAACTATTCACCCAAGCTGAACACCTCACAAGAGTCTCACAAGAATCTTTCTTGTACCTCACATTTTACATAAATCATTCATCAAATTCTATAAGTTTCGCTCCACACAGAAGGTGCTTGACAAGTATTTTTTTTTTATAAGTACATGAATGAATCAGTAAACCAACGATTAAAAATCTTTGGGCTTCTGCTTACTGATGAGAAATTTTTACGTGCCACCACTTAAAGTATCTTAATCACCAAGTGCCTGCTTCTTTTTCATTTAGAATGTATACTCTGTCTTTCAAAAGAACTTTCAAACTACTTTTTGTTGAACATATCACATTACTGCAAAACTGAGGAGAAAAACTAGCTCCTATCTTGCCACTGATCTCACTCAGTCTAAAATCAGTTCTTGATAAAGAGGATTTGATAGAGGCCACATCTTTACATTAGGAAGTATTGTTCTTGGGGAAGAGCACCAAAAAAGGGAGAAACAACGCTCATCATTTGGGGCTTCCCTGGTGGCTCAGACAGTAAAGCGTCTGCTTGCAATGTGGGAGACCCTGGTTTGGGAAGATCCCCTGGAGGAGGAAATGGCAACCCACTCCAGTACTCTTGCCTGGGAAATTCCATGGACTGAGGAGCTTAGTAGTCTACAGTCCATGGGGTGGCAAAGAGTCAGACATGACTGAGCGACTTCACTTTCACTTCCTTTTCCTCATCTTTTACTATTTATACAGACAGCTCACATATTTATATTTCTGTCCATGCCTCTTCTCTGAATTACTCATCCATAGCTATATATTCAACTGCCTACTTGCAATTTCTACTTTGATGTCCAAATAACTTCCTGAACATATATATCTGAAATGAACCCCTGATATTCCTCCTCAAACACTGCTTCTCCAACAGTCTTCATTATCTGTGTTGATAACAACTCCATCCTTCCAATTGCTCAAGATAAAAACTTTCTTCTTTACCCTCCTCTTTTCTTATATCCCACACTCAATCTTCCTGAAAATCTTGTTGGCTGTACCTTCTAAGTAGATCCAGAATCTGAACAGTTATCACCACCCTCACTCCTACAGCTGCCCTAAATCAACATTATTTCTCTTTGATTATTGCAAAATCTTCCCAAAGGGTTTCTCTTTTTACACTTGCTTCCCTACAGTACTTTCTCAAAACAGCAGTCAGAATAATATTTTTTTGCTCAATACTCTTGAATGGTGCCATCTTACCTGGAAAAAAGAAAAAAGTTGGGGGGGTGGAGATTTTTCCTTTGTCTTCATTCATGTCTGTCTTCATTACTCTTGATTTGGCTGAAACATTTTAATCTGTTGATCAACTTCTTCCTGAAACAAACTTCTTTGTTTTTTAAAAGATTGCATCATCTCATTTCTATTCCTTTCCTTCATCATGGTACTTTCTTGATCTCCTTTGGAAGGATCATGATTTGAAGAAAGAGAGAGGGGGAGAAGGGGAAAAAAGAGGCAAGGAAAAGCTTCTGAATCAGAAAACCCACTTTCAAATAAGACTCTACTTCTTTCAAATAAGACTTCTCTTCTTCTACAAGGCCTTATACCAGTTATTACCTTGCTTTTAACTTTCTTCATCTGTATATTTATACTGAAAATATGGAGCTAATAAGATTCTTGTGAGCATTAAATAGATAATATAACTGATTATCTATATCCCCTATGACATGACCAGGTTGAATGTCACAGCGTCCTGCATTCTGGTTTAACTCAGTCGCCACTGGCAGACCAGCCTCCCTCTACATCAACTAGACTTATCTCCCAACTTGGATCTTTATATCCTTTAAGTCTAACTCAAGCTTCCACATCTTGTCAACACTCTCCACTCTAGCACTGTGCCCCATGGAATTCATGGTTTGTCATCATCAGTGAACCCAGTTTTTAACCTCTTCTATACCAATCCTCTTTATCATCAGATTCAGTCTACCTTGCATATTCCTCCACATTCCTTGCATTTTCTTCCACCCACAGGAATGAGATAGATATTCCCTCTGCTTTTTATTGCCACTTCCAAAAAAGCTTCCAGCTACTTCCAAGTACATGTGATCAGACTCTGACATGTGATACACCTTCCTTGTTTCAGATGCCTATCATCATCCAGGTTGCTTCCTCTTCTTCATCTTTCTCTTTACCACCTGCTCTGCATTAATATTCTGGGGATTTCAATGCCTGTCTGACACGTGATGACTTGGTTCATTGACATCCCACTCATCCTATGCTGTTCTTCTACCACAGCCGTAAACCAAGCTAAACTAGGTAATGTTTCCCAAATATGCCCTGTGTTTTCCAGTCGAGGAATAATTGCTTAAGCTCTTTGTGTCTGCAATGGAGCACTATCCTTTTCTTTTTCCATCTAGAAATTTTCTACTCATCATTCATTGCCTACCTTTAATAACATTTTCCTCATGCCGCTTTTCTTAATCATTCGGTTGTGAATTCTCTTTTCTTAAAATTTTGTGTCATTGTTATTCAAGTTAGTTTTTAATTATACTCTTTTGTATTCTTGCCTTATCTCCCTAAGTCTTATACAGATGTTTGCTTTATAGTAAGCCCTTAGATGGGGCTTCCCCGGGCAGTGCTAGCTTCCCCAAGAAGCTGCTTGTCAATGCAGGAGACATAAGAGATGTGGGTTTGATCCCTGGGTTCAGGAAGATTCCCTGAAGGAAGGCATGGAAATCCACTCCAGTATTCTTGCCTGGAGGATCCCATGGACAGAGGAGCCCAGTGGGCCACAGTCCATAGAGTCACAAAGAGTCAAATACAACTGAGGCAACTTAGCACACACTCTTGCAAGCCCTTAGATAGCAGGAATTAGTTCTTACCCATGGTGGCATTACTTGATACACCTAATTCAAACATTTTCCCAAATATATGTTCAAGAACCCTTATTTAATTGGAGAATTACAGTTTCTTCATGATAGTTAATAACTTAAACGCTTTTTATCTTAATAAGCTGCTGGTTTCCATAAAGAAGATAGAGTCAGGAAAAGGCTAGAGTAGCATTTTTTTCAGATTCTGGTTGCCTACAACAGTGCTTTGATATTAAAACAATTTTTGCTGAATAAATGAATTGCTCTGTTTTCGTAGGTCATGTTTTCCCATGCACAATAAGCAAGACAGACCCATGCAAGAGGCAAACAATCTGCAAAAGTCTTGCAAGACAAACAATAAACCAGAGTGAAAATAGTGGCAATTCTCTAAAATTATAATTCAAAACTTGATCAGTTATAGGAATCATTTTCAGAATATGTAAATGTCTACTGAAATGTAAATATCTAAGCCCCAGACATACTAATTAAAATTTTAGCAAGTGAAACCACTGTTCAAATAACTTACAATCTGGGGCTGAGACAATTTTGGAAACATCTCCTGTAGGAGACATGACTGATAGTGGGCTCCATTTCCTACCAGTAGATATAATCTCTGCACTCCATCCAAAGTAATTATATATAATATATTTTTAAAAAATCTGAGTGTTTGTGATCTGTGCATTAAGTAAACATCTAGGAAATATAATTGAGACAGAATAGTTAAATTTGCAGGTCAGTGATAATTACAAGTAAATACTTCAAAAATGAAAATTTTAATGTGGTTCTGCTTCATTTAAAATAGATTTAAATAATATTTAAAATGCTGGATGTCCCCGGTGGTTCTGCATCTGCCTACCAATGAAGGGGCACGGGTTTGACTCCTGGTCTGGGAAGATCCCACATGCCATGGAGCAACTAAGCCCATGCCCCACAACTACTGAACCTGTGCTCTAGATCCAGCAAGCTGCAGCTACTGAGCCCGGGGAACCACCACGCCTGAAACCCGAGCACCTAGAGCCTGTGCTTCGCAAAAAGAGACGCCCATGCACCTCAACTAGAGAGTAGCCCCCACTCTCTGCTACTAGAGAAAGCCAAGCACAGCAACCAAGATCCAGTGCAGCCAAAAATAAATAAATATTTTTTAAAATGCAAATTTGGTATAGGAGAAAAGATTTCCAACCTAGTGTTTTTCCGGAGATTTGCTGAATACAAAAAGACTAGGAAATGTTAGTATGTATTTTATATTGTCTTTTCTTGGCTTGTCACATATAATTGTGTCATATGAACAAGTCCAAGCCAAGCAGAGATAATTTAGCAATGTAAAAGTAACATGACAGCTAAGGAAGGTTATGTACAGTTACGTAAGACAGCCAATTGGAATTTCTGTTTTTCATTCGTGGAACTAATCACAGTGGAATAACACTAACTTTTACTTAGCTAATCCACATCTCCTCTATTTTCAGAGAAAACTGAGCACCACACCTTGTTCTCAGAAAAGATTTAATAACCGAGAACTGAAGTGAGGTTGAAATGTCAAGTTGTATTTCTCATATTAAAATTAAAAGCGGTTGGCAAGGAGCAAAAACACTGGACATTGTTGACTCAACTGATTTAAGTTCTTGTGCTAATTCTACCCCTGAATTGCCGCAGGGAAAATGAAAGCTGTTTCAAATACTGCCAATATATTTTTATTTAAATAGCAATTAATAATGACAATAAAGACAAAAGTAAAACTTTGTTTCATATGTGATAGACATAGGAAACTCTGACCTACAAAGATACAACAGAAGTCATTCATTTAACAAAAATAATTTGAGTATTAAATGATTGCAGTAGACACTCAGAATACAAAAAAAAAAAAAAAAAAAGATGACCCTCTAGCCCTTTGGATTCATGGTCTAACAGAGAAGAGATAAGCAATGAATATTTTATTAAACATCTATTGTGCAGTCATCTAACGTGGGATGAGTTCTTGGTAGGCTTTTGTAGCCATAAAAACCTTGGAAGGAAGAGAGCAAATTTAGCTAGGTTTGAATATTAAATGAAAAGATAATAAGGCATCAGCAAGTATTATAAAAAACGTTCTGAAGTAATAAACACCATATTTGCAATCACAAGACTTTGAGTTCATTGAGAGTCATGTGATTTTTAAAAGCCACTTCAGTTCAGTTCAGTTCAGTCGTTCAGTTGTGTCCAACTCTTTGCGACCCCCATGAATTGCAGCACGCCAGGCCTCCCTGTCCATCACCAACTCCCGGATTCACTCAGACTCACGTCCATCGAGTCAGTGATGCCATCCAGCCATCTCATCCTCTGTTGTCCCCTTCTCCTCCTGCTCCCAATCCCTCCCAGCATCAGAGTCTTTTCCAATGAGTCAACTCTTCACATGAGGTGGCCAAAATACCAGAGTTTCAGCTTTAGCATCATTCCCTCCAAAGAAATCCCAGGGCTGATCATGAGTTCTTGGTAGGCTTTTGTAGCCATAAAAACCTTGGAAGGAAGAGAGCAAATTTAGCTAGGTTTGAATATTAAATGAAAAGATAATAAGGCATCAGCAAGTATTATAAAAAACGTTCTGAAGTAATAAACACCATATTTGCAGTCACAAGACTTTGAGTTCATTGAGAGTCATGTGATTTTTAAAAGCCATTTCAGTTCAGTTCAGTCGTTCAGTTGTGTCCAACTCTTTGCGACCCCCATGAATTGCAGCACGCCAGGCCTCCCTGTCCGTCACCAACTCCCGGATTCACTCAGACTCATGTCCTTCGAGTCAGTGATGCCATCCAGCCATCTCATCCTCTGTTGTCCCCTTCTCCTCCTGCCCCCAATCCCTCCCAGCATCAGAGTCTTTTCCAATGAGTCAACTCTTCACATGAGGTGGCCAAAGTACCGGAGTTTCAGCTTTAGCATCATTCCCTCCAAAGAAATCCCAGGGCTGATCCCCTTCAGAATGGACTTAGCCTTTCTAAAACTCAGGTTTCTCATGTTAGAAGTGGGGAAAATAATATCTACCTATCTCTCATGATTATTGGAAAGATTAATAATACCTGCAGAAGTGCTTTGAACAATGCAAAGAGCCATGAATATGTGTTGGATTCTTTTAGTTGGGGAAATGATATAACTGGAAGACCCAGATTCCCTGGGAGCCAAATGTTTGGAAGATGGAAACTGACAATAAGAAACTCAACTTGGATGAAGTCAAGACTTTTTGGAAGTAATGTAAAGTCAAGTCAGATAGACAGAATTAGGGTCAAATGATTTTGTTTGCAATCTTGAAAAGCTGTCTGGAGTTGTTTTAGTAAGCAATGTTAAAGCACTCCAAGCCCTTGAAGTTGAGGGGAAAGGGGGCAAGTCCAACCTGAATTATTTTCTGACAAACCTATGCAGATGGCTCAAAAGAGGGAAAACGTAACAAATAGTGAAAAAGTGCCACATTTTAGAAATGATTTCTTTGTGATCTGTGCTAGAATATTGTCTTTGATAATGGAAAGGAAGAGCTGTGTAATGACAGAATCAACTTGGCAGAGTAGCTGGCATGTTGTAAAAGCGTGATATTCCAACAGGATACTCAAGATTCCATCCTGTTGCTGGATCATGAATACAAATGGAATATAGAAAAATAAAATCACTTCAAACGTTTAAGGGAGTAGAGAAGCAGACAGGCAAGGGACTGCCAAAATGACAAAGTTTGTTTTAATCACACTGATATACTGTTAAAAATGAATGCAAAATTTGAGTACAATAGGAACATGGAAATCATGAGTATAGAATTGATAATGGAAATGCTAAGAAATTTGATTCATATGTATGAGGGAGAAGAGCATAAGATATTCATATGTATAAGGGAGTTGGTAAAAATGAGAATGCTTAAGAACTAACAAGAAACAAGAGAGAGCAAGTAAAGGTTACAACTCTTTTAGTTAATTTAGCAATTTAAAAATATTAAAATCATTAAAATATTAATAATTAATAAAACCTTTAGGGTATTAGGACAAAAATTGTAATGCTATTGAGCATATTTGCAGACAAAGTGAAAACAGGAAATTAAAGAAAGAAGTTCCCAAGAGGGACTGCAAGATGAGACCAATTTTTCCATTTCGTTTAAGATATAAACACTTCCTATTCCTTTCTCTCTTTCCTACTAAGTAATGTTTATGTTTTCATAGTGGTACCTCAGAGTATGAAGGGGCACTTGAGGAAGGGAAAAAACAGGCATTGCCACCCTCTTTAGCAGAGTGGGACAAATCTCCAATAAGCTTGGGGAGCATTGCTGATTGTGGAGGTCAGAAGAACTGAGGAACTTGGTGAGGTGGAACTCCAAACTCTTTTATAGAGGATCAGGCAGTTAAGTAGGAAGGGAACTAATTTTTATAGAATGCTTATTAGATAGCCAGAATCATTCTAACTGTTTTCCATATTCTTGGGCTGCCCTTGTGGCTCAACTGGTAAAGAATCTGCCTGTAGTGTGGAAGACCGGGGTTCAATCCCTGGGTTGGGAAGATCCCTTGGAGAAGGGAAAAGCTACCCACTCCAGTACCCTGGCCTGGAGCATTCCAGGACTATACAGTCCATGGGGTTGCAAATAGTCGGACACAACTGAGCGAACTTCACTTTCACTTTCAGTGAGCCAGACAGTGCTATTCTCATTCACAGAATAGCCTCACAGAAGTCAATTTTCCAAAAACCAAATATCAAGTAAGAAGCAAGCATAGGGATTTAAATGTGATTAAGTCTGACTCCAAAGCTTGTTATCACTCTCTCTATTCCACTTTCTCTTTATCCATATAATGAAATTACTGGACTAGATATTCTCTAAGACCCCTTCCAATTCTAACATTCTCTGCATCTCCATCGTGTAACCACTTCACTGGACAACTCACTTTATTTTTTCCTTGCTGTCAAAGCAAGGTTTTAAAATGAGTCCTTTGACTGATACTATGAGGGTGTGAGAAGGCAATGGCACCCCACTCCAGTACTCTTGCCTGGAAAATCCCATGGATGGAGGAGCCTGGTAGGCTGTAGTCCATGAGGTTGCTAAGAGTCGGACATGACTGAGCGACTTCCCTTTCACTTTTCACTTTTATGCATTGGAGAAGGAAATGGCAACCCACTCCAGTGTTCTTGCTTGGAGAATCCCAGGGACGAGGGAGCCTGGTGGGCTGCCATCTATGGGGTCACACAGAGTCGGACACGACTGAAGCGACTTAGCAGCAGCAGCAGCATTGGAGAAGGAAATGGCAACCCACTCCAGTGTTCTTGCCTGGAGAATCCCAGGGACGGGGGAGCCTGGTGGGCTGCAGTCTATGGGGTCGCACAGAGTCGAACATGACTGAAGCGACTTAGCAGCATGAGGGTGTGAGGGCTTCCCAGGTGGCTCTAGTGATAAAGAACTCGCCTCCAGTGCAGGAAACATAAGAGACATGGGTTTGATCCCTGCTTCAGGAAGATCCCTGGAAGAGGACACAGCAACTCACTCCAGCATTCTTTCCTGGAGGATTCCATGGACAGAGCAGCTTGACAGGCTACAGTCCATAGGGTGCCAAAGAGTCAGACAGGACTAAAGAGACAGCACACATGCCTGAGTGCCTGATCTTCCTTAACTTGCGTTTCTTTCATTTAAAAATGCATCCTTTATTTAGTATATGAAAGTGAAAGAAAGTGTTGGTCACTCCGTCATTTCCGACTCTTTGCAACCCCATAGACTGTAGCCTGCCAGGTTCCTCTATCCATGGAATTCTCCAGGCAAGAACATTGGAGTGGATTGCCATTCCGTTCTCCAGGGGATCTTCCTGACTCAGGGATTGAACCCGGATCTTCTGCATTGCAGACAGATTCTTTACCACCCAATTCACCAGAGAAGCCCTATTTAGTATATAGGTCATATTTAATTTGTAAAAATTCCCTATCTGAATCTTTGCCTGTTCTTTGAAAAGTACTAGCAGGTTAGACATTAAATGAGAAATGATTCAGATGGTAACGAATATATGTTGGGAAATTCAGGTGATATTTTCTCTTTTATTTACTCCATTGGTGTAGAATACTCAAAGTGTGCTTTAAGAGTTCTGCATTCTGCAGCAAAATTTCTAAAACATCTACAGAAATGTGGAGTTTGAATAAAGTTGAGATTCTACCTTAATCATTTCATTTTATAGGTGGAATAACTGAGGTCCAGAAACAGAAAAGCAATAGGGTATTCAGTAAACACATGGGCTTCGGAATGACACAGCTAAGACTAAATCTTGGCTCCTAAATAGCAATGGTTTCTCGGACTCAGTCTTGGTCTGATTCTCAGATAATTATCTATAAAATGAGGATAATTTTAGTATCTACCTGATAGAGTACTTGAAATAATTACATAATTTAATATATATAAAGCCATAGTGCCTGACCTAGGATAACTGCTCAATTAAAAGTTTTTGTTATTCCTACTATCACCTTCATTATCAACAACGCTGTCAGTATCAGCAGCAGCAGCCTTGTTATTCAGGGCTGCTGCTGCTAAGTCGCTTCAGTCGTGTCTAACTCTGTGCGAGGCCAGAGACAGCAGCCCACCAGGCTCCCCCATCCCTGGGATTCTCCAGGCAAGAACACTGGAGTGGGTGGCCATTTCCTTCTCCAATGCATGAAAGGAAAAGTGAAAGTGAAGTCACTCAGTCATGTATTCAGGGCTGCTGCTGCTAAGTCGCTTCAGTCGTGTCCGACCCTGTGCAACCCCAGAGATGGCAGCCCACCAGGCTCCTCCATCCTTGGGATTCTCCAGGCAAGAACACTGTAGTGGGTTGCCATTTCCTTCTCCAATGCATGAAAGTGAAAAGTGAAAGAAGTCGCTCAGTCGTGTCCGACTCTTTGCAACAACCCCATGGACTGCAGCCTACCAGGCTCCTCCATCCATGGGATTTTCCAGGCAAGAGTACTGGAGTGGGGGTGCCATTGCCTTCTCCGTATTCAGGGCTAGTCAGAGGCAAAGCTCAAACCTAGGTCTCATGAGTCCTATTTCAGTATTCTTTCACTTGGGTTTCAAGATACTCCACAGAATTGTAAGTTAATAATATTGCATAAAACTGCTTAAAAAATGCCTTCTTCTTGGATACCTCTTTCAAAACTAGCAATTCCGTTTCAGTAAACATCACCATATATGTGCTTTCCCCAACCCTGCCCTGACCATGGCCAATTAGGATGAATGTCCTGATAAAAAGCAATAACAAATAAATCTTCATCACAAACGCAAACAGCAATATTAGAGAGCTGAGCCAATGACATGCATAATCACTGAGTGACAGCATGAAGTTGGCATTTTTCATCAATCTGGCTCTCTGTAGCACAACTCTTCCCTAATTGCCCCACATTCTTCAGATGGTAGAATCTTTGCATAGAGCTATATAGTTTTTAGAAAAATTTTCAACTCATATCTTCCCATTTGAGTCTCATTATTCCATTTTACAAGTGAGGATAGTGAAGCTTAGAAGTGACTTGCTGTATATTACCATATGTGAAATAGAAGACCAGTCCAAGTTCGATGCATGAAACAGGGCACTCAAAGCTGGTGCACTGGGGTGACCCTGAGGGATGCAATCGGGAGGGAGATGGGAGGAGGGTTCAGGATGGGGGACACATGTACACCCATAGCTGATTCATGTCAATGTATGGCAAAAACCACTACAATATTGTAAAGTAATTAGCCTCCAATTAAAATAAATAATTTTTTTTTTAAAACGTGACTTGTTCTAGGTGATCCAGTTGGTAAACAGCTGAGCCTTCACCGAAACCCTGAAATTCTGACCACAAGTGCATATATGCCCTTCAATTAGAAAGTACTCTCCCTTCAGCTTGATTTCTTACATAGGCAATTATTTACCAAACCATCAAAATGAGAGGCTTCCCCAGTGGCTCAGCAGTAAAGAATCTGCCAGCAATGCAGGAGCCACAGGAGACGGGTGTGATCCCTGTGTCGGGAAGACTCCCTGGAGAAGGCAATGGCAACCCACTCCAGTATTCTTGCCTGGAGAATCCCATGGACAAAGGAGCCTGGCATGCTACAGTCCGTGGGGTCTCAAAGAGTTGAACATGACTGAAGCAACTTAGCACACACACAAAATGGGATTTCTATTTTCAGACCAGGTCTCAAGTACAGAGTTGCCAAGCGGGTTCTTGGAGTAACTGAAAGATACTAGCATCGTACAAAATAAGTTAGTCTTAAACAGACAGAAATATTAGTATGGTTTTCTGAGGGGTTCGTAGCTGTACCCCTTTCAGAAAGAACTAGATATCTATGAAGATAAAGCTATGAATCTTTCTTTAAAGCCTGGAAACATACATAGTAACATTTCCAATGGAAAAAAAAAAGAAAGAAAGAAACTTAACAGAGCAAGCAAGCGATGGCCATCTTTCTAAGTTGTTATCAAGACTTCTGTGCAACATCTGATTCTGCACTCTTTCATTGCCCAAAGCCAAGAAATAAAGAGACAGTGGGAGTCAAGTCCTTTGTAGAAATTAGTGGAGCTGTTGGGGGCTTTGTTCCCTTCCCTCTGCCAAATGGGATGGGACTCTGGCAGCAAAACTTTATAAATCGCGAAAACAGTTCTAAGGGCCAAGAAATTACTTCATAAGGGAGAGGGAAGGCGATGAAGAAGGAGATGCTGGATCCCTGGAGCAATCAACTTTTTGCTGCGATATGAAGTTTGATTATCTTTATCTGATTTTTATTACTTCAAATGCTATTGGTCACCAAATACCTTGTATTTTTAGGACCTCTGATTCACTTGTTAACCTGGTGACCTGTCTCTACATCCTGGGTATGTGTTCAAGTTTTCCCAAGAAGTTCAGTTTGCAATACCTCCACACTCCCTGAGGGTATTATTTTGTCTTTTGTTAACTGGCATTGGTTTTCATTTTTTATTCTTTGATTCTAATTCATTTTTCAATATGTAGCTAAAATAATCACAGCAGGTTATCGTGGAGAAAATGCTGAATTTAATGTAGGGAGGCTTGAATTGAGGTCCTGGTTTTGTCATTAATTTTATGACTGTATTAAGCTTAATTGTATCAAGCTATCATTAACCCTCAGGAGCTCAGTTTTCTCCTTCATTCAGGAAAAAAAAAAAAAAGTTTCTAATTTCTAAGGCATTAGTACCTTCTATAATTCTACAAATTTCTGAGTTCCAAACAATCCATAAAAATTTCTATGTAGCCAAACACTGAGGCAGTATTTCTAAGGAAAATACACTCTCCTCCCACTCCAGTAGGAGACTAGAATTTATAGGCTACAGCACATATAGCTAAGGCCACATTTTATTCTAAAATATTTCTGTCTAGGTAAATTAAATAAGCAGATACAAAAGCAGTTAAGATTTTATGTATTCTTTCATATCTTATTTTAATTTGTAACTTTAAAATATATATAATAATATGGAAATATTAACATTGAAGAATTAAAATAAGGAAAATTCAAGTTGAATAGAAGATCAAGACCATAATGGTAGACAGAAAACAGTGTGTGTGGATTGACAAGGTATTTAACTGTTATTAACATTGATCTTCATGTCAATCCTCACACTATGTTTTCCCCTTGCTTAAAGATCACAAACTTTTTTATGGGGCAACAAAGTTAACGTTTATTACTTCTGAAGTCAAACATATTTAAATATTTGTGGTCTTTCCTTACAAAATATCTATCTCATTCTGAAAAAACTCTGTGTCTCACACCATATTTCATAGGTCCCAGATCATATCTGAAGCACTCAGGATTGGACAATTTTACATGTCTTATGAAAATAATGTGTTCTCTATGCTTTTTACAGCATATATATCTAATCCATAATTAAATATGTTTTAAATCCAAGGTCTGGATCTTTATTGAAATGGTTTTAAAGATATACCTCCCAGTTACATATTACTATTTGATTCTTTCAACCCCACTGTCAACCCAGAAGATACACACGAAGTAAAAGCCTGATGACCATCTAGTGGGGATCTTACAAAGACTGTTCATGTTTAGTTCTGCCTAGCTTCTTTTCATAAAAGTTGGTGAAAACTGGGTGTGGACTTCAAGCTTGTGGACCAGTTCTCAGGAATGAGATAGAATCTTGGAGGCCTGGCTAGAAGAGATCTGTTTTGCAGAGTACTGGACAGCAGATATAAACCAAGGAGTAAGCACTAGTTTTATCACAAGGATTATCAGTCATTATTGGAAGAATTTTATTAAACAGAAAATCCAAGAAACAAATGTAAAGACATAGACAAGAAGTAAGGCAAAACTCAGGACTTAAAGAGATCATGAGCAAGTCAGAAATCAAAGTGAATGCTGCCATATAGTGAAATGTTTATGATAAATGCTATCTTGTCCACAAACAAATGAAGCAAGGCTGCCAGGACCTTTTTTGGGAGGGAGAGTGATACAGGGGATGTCGAATGGTAAATAGATTAGTCAGCTTAAAAGAGCATTATGTTGGATATATACGTCCACCTCCTCCAACCCCCCACAGCTACCCAGTATAGAAGACAGAAGTGTCAAACTCTCTTCAAACATTCTAGACCCTCCGCAGCCACCTTAGTACCATTTGCCCTGGGAGACTAAATGTAATTGGCCTCTCAGATCACTCAGTAATTTAAGTGCAAGATATCTAGAGGATAAGCATGTTTTTGTCAAATTTTATTTGAGTAGAGAGTTCTCCATAAGCCTCTTCCATTCTTCCACATCTTGGGAGCAGAGGCAGTTTCTATCGTTCTTATAGACTATCTTTTCAAGGATATTTGTATAACAAAGAGCCTTTGGAAAATAAAAACAGGTTACACACCAGAGCAAAGGGCAGATCTGTCTTTTGTCCCATATAATAAAAAGTATGTCCCTTTTCAGAGTAAAGAGAAAGAATGGTTACTGTCCATTATAAAAGATTCAGGTTTCCTAATTTCAGGACCTTTCTCCTTTAATACAACTCACTGCATGGACAGGTATTACCTAATCTTTTGTACTGTCCAGTAAGAATAGGGTGTGGGGAAACAGCACGAGAAAATGCTTGCTACTCTGGCTTTGGTGTTGTTGATAATAAGGTCCCTTGTCTCAGAAGCAGGAATCCTGTGTCATCTGCCAGCACCTATGAAAGTATGGCAGGTTAGCTTAATTTGCAAGGAGTACAAAATCTCAAACAGAATAAAGATTAATTTAAAATAAGGTTTGAAGGGTGAAATCGCTCAGTCGTGTCTGACTCTTTGCGATCCCATGGACTGTAACCTACTAGGCTTCCCCGTCCATGGGATTCTCCAGGCAAGAATACTGGAGTGGATTGCCATTTCCTTCTCCAGGGAATCTTCCCGACCCAGGGATCGAACCCAGGTCTCCCGCATTGGAGGCAGATGCTTTAACCTCTGAGCCACCAAGGAAGCAACTTGCTTATAAAAGAATTATCTCTGTTAACTGCCTCCAGGTGAAAAGTGATTCTTTACCATAAACTCTGAAGAGTTTGAAAGCTTAAACTAACCACTGTATGCACTTTATGTGATAGTTGTCTATTATATCTTATACACCAAAAATACTGGCTTTATATAACTTTACTTCAAGAGGCCTATGCATAACTACTGAAAAGAAACCCATTTATACCTAAAGAAACATTGAGTACATTCTCTCTAATGTACTAAATGAGATTTCCTCTTAATTGATAACACATGGATTTAGAAAGGGGCTTACCTGGTGGCTCAGATGGTAAAGAATCTGCCTGCAATTCAGGAGACCCGGATTGAATCCCTGGGTTGAGAAGATGTCCTGGAGAAGAGAATGGCAACCTACTCCAGTATTCTTGCTTAAAGAATTCCACGGAAAGAAGAGCCCAAATCCTATGACTTTTCCCCCTTGAGTTTCACCTCAGTTATTCTTGATCTCTACTCCAATTTGCACTGAATCTTTATTTATGTCTTTGATATATTCAGTACACTTGCAAGACTCAAACGGTAATCATTTATAATTATACCAACCGGTTGCTTTCCAGTTATCACATCTACAACATTCATTGGTCCAGGTCAGTACTATAAGCCTTTCATTAAAAACTGGAGGAAAAATGAACTATATTTACATGGTACTCCTTTTTTTTTTTTTTCTTTTAACATGGTACTCTTTACAAAGATCCCTTGGAATTTTTTAACTCATTTTTTATGTTATTGGCATTATGGCTAGATTGGGTCAGTCATCCTAGAATATAGTTGGAGAAAGATGCAGTGCAACCAGAGAGAATGAAGGATCATACTATATAAATAGAAAGGAAGAAACAAAATGTAGGGAATTACATTGAATTTTAGTCAAAGAGGTCAGTAAATTCAAAAGGAGTCCAGGAGGGGAGGAGATAGAAGGAATGGAGGTTACGGGACAGGTTGTGTCCTAAGGAAAACATGCTAGTGCATCCCAAACTTAGATTATTTTATCACTTCCTTGTCCCAAACAGTTCCATCCATACAAATGTACCACCCTATTCACTTCAGCAAAGCTTGCCAACACTCAGTAAGTTTCAGTTTAAACACACCACACATATGTTTACATTCAGCAGAGAAATTTGAGAATTTTCATCAGGATATACAAAAATTGAGTCTGGAAGTCTGTGGTCTAACAAGTCCTCCTACTTAAAGGCATTATGGCTAAAAAGGCTGTTGACGAGGGGAAAGAGGACTGAGAGGTTTTACAGACCATGGGAAATATCACACTCATCCCAACTAATTTGTGTTATGAATCAAGTCATCTTTCTGGCCACACCAAATTATCCAAGACCAGATTTCTGTGTTTCCTCGATTTAGTGTCATAAAAAAAGAGGAATTGTTTATTTCAAACATTACACAATGGAATTCATGGTTTTGGTTTTTTCAGGAATGCATGCTAGGACCCTGAGTGAGCGGGTCTCTTATTTCTATCAATGGAAGTTTTCCCCTAGAATATAAGTTCAAAATTGTCATTTCCCTTTTAGTTTCTCATTTTTCACTTTCTGCTATTTATGCAATAAAAGTCATTGATGACCTACTATATTTAAAGCATTTCACTCAGCACAGAGTACCCAATGATGAATAAAACAAAATCTTTGCCCTTAAGGAACTTAAAGTAGACAGTTATCTTTGGAAACAGACCATCATAGAAACAAACACATACTGCCATGCCAACAAAAATATTTAGGTTGTGAGTTGGTTTAACTTGCTGCATTTATTAAGTGATCTCACCTATCAGAATAAAATACTTTATATTATATATATTTACATGTATATAAAATTATTACTATACTTTTATGAAGTTGGAAGTGACGCAAAATCACAAGTGGCCAGGCTCATTCTTGTCATGCATTTCCATTAAATATTAAGGTAATAGAAATATAAAAACTAGCTTGAATTAAAATATAGTAACAGTAATGACTTGTGGTTTTTCTGTACAAAAACCACTACGATCCCCAGTCTGCAGTCATGCATCCAGCACTGGGTCACTCTTTTTCACCTTGTAAAGGAGCAGCTGGGTCATTCTTATCTTATTGTGAATTCACTGCATCATGAGGTTTGCGTTTTTTTGTTAAGTAAGTCCAAAGAAAGTAATCCAAGGAAAGTTTCAGGTAGCATGCTCAGGACAGAGATAATACAGGCATTGAAGACCCATCCTACAGCCATCAATCAGCATCACATAGTCATCTGATAAACTTACTGTTTGGGTTTAGCCTTTCAGCAGCCACCTCTGCTTTTGCACACAAGACAATTATTACATTGACATCTATGGGCTTCCCAGGTGGCTCGGTGCTAAAACGTCTGCTTGCCAATGCAGGAAATGCAGGTTCAATCCCTGGGTCAGAAAGATCCCCTGGAGGAAGAAATGGCAACCCACTCCAGTATTCTGGCCTGGAGAATAACATGGACAGAGGAGCCTGGTGGGCTGCTGTCCATAGGGTCACAAAGAGCTGGACACAACTGAGAGACTCACCACGCACACACAGGCTGTACAGAAACTGCAGCTAAGAAACCTATATCAGATCAATTAGGAAACAAGGAAAAAATTGAATCATCATTTTTTCAAGTGTCCTTCTATCCTAACACCCTCTGCATCAGAGAGTAAAGCCACCTTATGTTCAGTCATATATGGTCTGCACTTAATATCTGGAGCAGCAGCCCTAGAGGAGAAGAGAACAAGCAAATAAAGTCTAAATACAAACATCTGCACTACTGATACCACGTACAAAATAGGTAACTAATGACAACCCACTGTATAGTTTAGGGAACCCTACTCAAATATGTTCAGTCATATATGGTCTGCACTTAATATCTGGAGCAGCAGCCCTAGAGGAGAAGAGAACAAGCAAATAAAGTCTAAATACAAACATCTGCACTACTGATACCACGTACAAAATAGGTAACTAATGACAACCCACTGTGTAGTTTAGGGAACCCTACTCAATGCTCTGTGGTGACTTAAATGGGAAGGAAATCCAAAAAGGAGGGGATATATACATATAGCTGATCCACTTTGCTGTACAATAGAAATTTAACAAAGGCTTCCCCAGTGGCTCAGCGGTTGAGAATCCACCTGCAGTGCACAGCCCTCTTCTCTGTAATCCTCTTATGAATGTTCCAGTTTTGTCATTTGGGGTTAAAACTGTGAGTGTATCCTACTGATTCTTCTTTCTTCCTCAACCTCACTTCCTATCAATGCTCCTGCCATGGTGAAACCAGAGCAATGTTTCTAAAACACACATAGGTAGTTCAGTATGAAGTGGCTAGAAGTCTGATAAATCTCACCATTCACCATTCAGTTCAGTTCAGTTCAGTCGCTCAGTCGTGTCTGACTCTTTGCAACCCCATGAATTGCAGCACGCCAGGCCTCCCTGTCCATCACCAACTCCCAGAGTTCACTCAAACCCACGTCCATCAAGTCGGTGATGCCATGCAGCCATCTCATCCTCCGTCGTCCCCTTTTCCTCCTGCCCCCAATCCCTCCCAGCAATGAAGAATTGATGCTTTTGAATTGTGGTGTTGGAGAAGACTCTTGAGAGTCCCTTGGACTGCAAGGAGATCCAACCAGTCCATTCACCATCACCTAAAAGAAATGAAAAGTTGACATACAGTGGGAATTAAGACTGACAGTGAACTAATGCCAGACTTTAGGAAGCATTGGAGAAGAATCCTAAAAGGAAAGTTGATGGTACTGCCCACCACAAGGAGAGAAAAGAATACTTATTTGTTGAGTACCTCAGTTCAGTTCAGTTGCTCAGTCATGTCCGACTCTTTGCAACCCCATGGACTGCAGCACGCCAGGCATCCCTGTCCATCACCAACTCCCAGAGCTTGGTCAAACTCATGTCCATCAGTCGGTGATGCCATCTGACCATTTCATCCTCTGTCATTTCCTTTTCCTCCTGCCTTTCCCAGCATCAGGGTTTTTTCAAATGAGTTACTTCTTCACATCAGGTGGCCAAAGTATTGAAGTTTCAGCCTCAGCATCCTTCCAATGAATATTCTGGACTGATTTCCTTTAGGATTGATTAGTTGGATCTCCTTGCAGTCCAAGGGACTCTCAAGAGTCTTCTCCAACATCACAGTTCAAAAACATCAATTCTGCACTCAGCTTTCTTTATAGTCCAACTCTCACATCCATACGCGACTAGTGGAAAAACTATAGCTTTGACTAGACAGACCTTTGTGGGCAAAGTAATGTCTCTGCTTTTTAATATGCTGTCTAGGTTGGTCATAGCTTTTCTTCCAAGGAGTAAGTGTCTTTTAATTTCATGGCTGCAGTCAGTCACCATTTGCAGTGATTTTGGAGCCCCAAAAATAAAGTCTTTCACTGTTTCCACTGTTTCCCCATCTATTTGCCATGAAGTGATGGGATTGGATGCCATGATCTTAGTTTTCTGAATGTTGAGCTTTAAGCCCACTTTTTCACTCTCCTCTTTCATTTTCATCAAGAAGCTCTTCAGTTCCTCTTCACTTTCTGCCATAAAGGTGGTGTCATCTGCATGTCTGAGGTTATTGATATTTCTCCCAGCAATCTTGATTCCAGCTTGTGCTTCATCCATCCTGGCATTTCACATGATGTACTCGTCATATAAGTTAAATAAGCAGGGAGACAAAATACAGCCTTGACGTATTCCTTTCCCGATTTGGAACCAGTGTGTTGTTCCATGTCCAGTTCTAACTGTTGGTTCTTGACCTGCATACAGATTTCTCATGCTTTCTCATACAGATTTCTTATGTTGAGTACCTAGTGAAAGTGAAGTCGCTCAGTCGTGTCCGACTCTTCGCAAGCCCATGGACTGTAGCCTACCAGGCTCCTCCCTCCATGGGATTCTCCAGGCAAGAGTACTGGAGTGGGTTGCCATTTCCTTCTCCAATGTTGAGTACCTACCATGTGTCAAATCATCTAGTGGGTCTTTAGACAGTAATTCAATTCATCACAATCCACTGGATGTGAAGTGTACCATCCAGAAGGAAGACCTAAATATCCCTGGTGGTGTGTGCTAAGTTGCTTCTGTCCTGTCGACTCTTTGCATCCCCCTGGACTGTAGACCACCAGGCTCTTCTATCCACGCTATTCTCCAGGCAAAATACTGAAGTGGGTTGCCATGCCCTCCTCCAGGGGATCTTTCTGACCCAGGGATCAAAACTGCATCTCTTATGTCTCCTGGAAGGGAGGTTCTTTACCACTAGCCCCACCTGGGAAGCCCATCCCTGGTGGTAGGTGCAGGTTTTTGAAGCAGGCAAGGGGCTTCTTCCCACTTCACTTCCCAAACCACCAAAGACCTCCCTTCTACATCTTGGTCTAATCCCGCAAACTCTAGAAAAGCTGGATAGGGATAGAGTGTAAACACAGTAGTAATGGCATATTTATTTCTAGAAAAGATAATTTTTACAAATAAGATAGTCTTACATTTTAGACATAGGTACAGACAAGAGCATATTAAAAAGCAGAGACATTACTTTGTCAACAAAGGTCCATCTAGTCAAGGCTATGGTTTTTCCAGTAGTCATGTATGGATGTGAGAGTTGGACTATAAAGAAAGCTGAGTGCTGAAGAACTGATGCTTTTGAACTATGGTGTTGGAGAAGACTCTTGAGAGTCCCGTGGACTGCAAGCAGATCCAACCAGTCCATCCTAAAGAAGATCAGTCCTGGGTGTTGATTGGAAGAACGGATGTTGAAGCTGAAACTCCAATACTTTGGCCACCTGATGTGAAGAGCTGACTCATTTGGAAAGACCCCGAAGCTGGGAAAGATTGAGGGCAGGAGGAAAAGGGGACAACAGAGGATGAAATGGTTGGATGGCATCACCGACTCAATGGACATGGGTTTGGGTAGACTCTGGCAGTTGGTGATGGACAGGGAGGTCTGGTGTGCTGCGGTTCATGGGGTTGCAAAGAATCGGACATGATTGAGCGACTGAACTGAACTGAACAGACAAGATTTGTGGAATATATTGAAGATTGTAGTTTTTAATGTCCTTATGTGTTCAAAATGACATATAGCAGGCAGTGGAATATAAAGACAGATCAAAATTTTTTATAGCGACCCTAGATAAACAGTTGCAGTTAGTAAAAACTGAGAAAGAATGCCCTGTACTAACCAGCCATTAAGGCCAGAAGTCTGAGAGGTAGATTTAACCATCACTAAAGCAAATCGACTCTGAAGCCCAAGGGCAATGCACACAGCCAGTGTGTTAGCAGATACCAAGAGTAAATAAATGGAAAAATAAAACAAAAATAAAGAAAGCAAACTGGACTTCTGGAGAAAAGTAAAAAGCAATGACAACCTGGGAGAAGTTACATCAAGTTTAAGGCCCAGTGAAAGAAAGACAACTTTGAAAAAATGTATTTAAGGTGTACATATTTGGTACTTTATTTTAGACTCAAGGACTTAGAACATTTGTGAAACAGAGGAGAAATCCATAAGGGAGAGACAGAAAACCAGCAGAATATGAAAAACAAGGAAATAGGTAAGAAGAGATCACTTTCTTAAACTAAAATGTAATAACAGAATTTAAATTCACATTGGAAGACATAAATTATGATATTAGCACTGTGAGAAATCAAATCAGTGATGTAATATACATACCTGAAGCAGTCTTCCAAAATACTTCAAAAAAAGAAAAGACTAAATGGTGGTGTGTAGACAAAGTAACAAATATCTAAAACATGCAGAGAAACTTTCAAAGCACTTTACACGCATTCCACTTTCTCAGTTCTCTCAACAATCCAATCCATATTTATAGATTTAGCAACTGAGGGAAACAATGACTAGCCCAAGATCACGAAGCAAATAGGGGAAGACTTACAACTGAGGCCATTTGACATCAGTTGGTATGCCATAATATCCAGGGGAAAAAAAGTCACATAAAAAAAAGAGAACTTAACTGATAAGGGATTTTAAAAGTTATATGTGGATTTATTACCCATAAAGATACACCTAGACAAGAAATTTACATGATGACTATAAAGAAAAGGAATAGCTGATATAAATTTTTTTTTTCTGTAACAATAACTGGCAAAAAGATCTAAGGGAAAACTTCTTGTCCCAATAATTTAATATTCAGACCAGTTAGTATTCATCTGTGAAGGCAACTGAAGCCATTCAAAGGTTCAGAAGCATACCTTCCTTGTAACACTTATCAAAAAATATATTGACATGTTTAAGAAATGTTTACATCATACAATTGTGGAAAAGTAAATTATAAAATAACAGGTATTATACGTCATTTTTAAATATATATATCATTATATCTTAAAAGTTATATAACAATATTAACATATATGGAAGTATTTTTTATCCTTGTGAATTTCCATATTTGTAGTTTATAATTGCTTATGTCATAAAATAATAATAAAAGTTGAAGTTTAAAAAGATTTCTGAAAGCTAAAAATCAAAACTTCATAAGTAATCGTATTATTTAGAGAGATTGTAAGTGCTGAACTCTGTTAAGGATAGGCAGGAAGTTAGCTGAGAGAAACAAGAGTTGGCCCCTTCAGCTAACTGTCCAAGAGCTACCTAATCCCACCAAGCAATTTGCAAGCCCCACCCCTTAACATGCCCTTGCCAGCACTCCAAAAATAGTCAGAGGAGGCATAAAAACCACCCCCAACATCTTCACTGGCAAGACTTTCCCTACTCTAACACATGCACAAACCTCACACTATTCTGTACTAAAGTAACCTTTGGTGGCCATTGGACTCATTAACTGCTCATAATTATTCCATGAGCACATACATCTAATTATAATAGACTGAATTATGGGAAGGACATCACGGTAGAGCATCTTGTTATATAACCTGCAGCAGTCAATCAAGGCTGTCAATCAACAACCCCCTGGATTATGCAAATAACCTTGCCTTAAAAACTCTGTACCCCAGCCCTCCAGCGCCACTGGACTCTCTTGGCGTGGTCCACCTCTCTCTTGCAGTGTTCTCTTTGTTCCTTCTCTGTGTCTGCTCAGTCACTTGGTCCTGTCCAACTTTTTGCAAGCTATTCTTTCTTTCCTTATTGTTAATGAACTTACTTGCAAGGGCTAAGACCTTAGATTCTTCTTTGCGTCCTAAACAAGAACCGATGCCAGCAGGAGGAAGGGTCTTCAGACTCTCCTGCTAACAGAATCCAACTGAAATATTTTATAATGAAACCTAATGAGAAACTATATGAAAAAATAATTATTTGCTCATAATCCTACATAAAAGTCAGTATTTATGAAAAATAAGTACCTCAGTAGCAGGAAAGGCTGAAGAGTGAAATATTCCATAACAGTTCATAACACATGTGGGCCCAAAAGCTATCATGAGGAAAGAATAAAAGCAGGCACTTTTAGAAGAAGCAATTTTAGTGGCTGGGAAAACATGGGAAGCTATTTGTCTTCTTTAATTAGGCAAATATAAATTAAAAGAACAATGAAACTTTTTTCACATATGGGCTTGGCATAAAGATTTATATTATCCAGCACTGTTGAGTTTGAAAATTGTTGAAGTTGATCACAACAAAAATATGTGCAGATGATGGAAGATGTGGGATTTGGGAGTAACAAGTAAAATTTACAATGTGCATGACATTCATCTCCAGCAATCTCACTCAGAACTTCTGTATCCCAGAGAAATATGTGAACATGGACACATAGCACATAGAAGCACCTGCAAAATTTTTATTGCAACATTATGTGTACCAGCAAAAAAAATTGGAAGCATGTAAACACAAGTTAAAAGTTCGATACAGGATACAGGATGCTTGGAGCTGGTGCACAGGGATGAGCCAGAGAGATGATGTGGGGTGGGAGGTGGGAGGGGGATTCGGGATTTGGAGCTAATATACACCCATGGTGGATTCATGTCAATGTATGGCAAAACCAATACGGTATTGTAAAGTAAAATAAAGTAAAAATAAAATTAAAAAAAAAATAAAAAATAAAAAAAAAAAAAAAGGGGAATGGCTTAGACCTTTAGGTTCATCCGTACTGTGGAATACTGTGTTTAAAAGAATGATATAGAACACAATGTACTGGCATACAACAATGTCCAAAAATCATGGCTTTATGAAAAGACCAAATCTCAGGAAAATGTATACAAGATAATTTCATTTCTTACAAAACTCCACAGAGAGAAAAAAATATATATATATGTATTACCATCTGTCCTAAGTATATGAAAATGTTTACTAAAAATCTGGAAAAGCGGGGCTTCCTTGATAGCTCAGTGGTAAAATCCACCTGCCAATGCAGGAGACACCAAGTTGATATGTGATCTGGGAAGATCCCACATGCCTCTGAGTAACTAAGCCCCAGCACCATGACTACTGAGCCTGTGCTCTAGAGCCCGTGAATGGCTGCTACTGAGCCCACACATGGCACCTGCTGAAGCCCACGTGCCCTAGAGCTCATGCTTCACTACAGGAGAGACCACCACAGTGAGAAGTCCCACATCAAAACCAGAGGGTGCCCCCTGCTCACCACCACTAGACAAAAGCCCACACGGCAACAAAGACTCAGGACAGACAAAAACAAGTAAGTAAGTAAACAAAAAAAATCTTTTTTAACTAAATGTTAAAAAAAGAAAGAACCCTTGCAACTCAGTAACAGAATAAATAGCCCAATTTTTTAAAAAATCTATAAAATGAAAAAAAATAGGAATTATTTTTTTAATTCCTACATTTTATATTTCAATATAGAGCTTAACTTAAATATATATCTGCCAAAACCAAGATTTCCTATAAATAAAGGCTAAGTTAAAGATTAAATCTTAATAGCTTCACTTGGGAAAAGAATGCAATCAGTGGCTACAAGAATGAATGAGAGAAACCAGCAGATGAGACAAGGAAGCAAGGAAGCAGAAGCAACAGAGGACTGGCACAGCTTCACAGGAAAGCGTGGCTGGGGCCATGTCCTGGCAGGCCACATGGAACATCCGTTCGCACGCTGCAATAGTTGGGGATGAGATGGGAGTGAACTAGAGAATCAGCTCTCTCATCTCCTATTCCTCACTGGTCAGCTATCCCTTCACAAGTTAACTCCTCTGTCCTGCTGGGTTGTATGAGTCATCACATCTGAAGAATCTTTGGGAAAGGCATATCTCATGCCCAGTGCTCAGCGCTCAGCAGAAAGCAGAGCCAGTGGGAAGAGGAAAAGTTGTCGTGCTTTTAGCCGAGCCGAGCCTGCTTTACCTGCTGCTGTAGTTCTCCTCCATCAGGTGCAGTAAAATCTGCCATCTTGCAGGGGAATCTGAGACAAGTGATATTTGGGATTGAGGCAACACTATAGTGTAAAGGTCAAAGATCTCCACTGAGCAAACAGCCAAGACCCCAGAAGTACATGGCATCAAGTGAATGTGAGAAGATGCATGAATGTTTAATTCTACCACAGATATATTAATTATGTAAATATACTAATTACAGAAATAAAAATAAGTAACCTAAACAAATGAGTTATTAATATATGTTTACCTCCAATATAAGAGACACTAATAAACTAAAGCATTTTTGAAAGTATTTTAATTCTACTAGTTAAGCAGGGGTAAAATTTAAAATGGGATGCTTACTTTCCCAATTCCTAGACAAGTCAAAACCAAAATATAACTCGTCACTAGTAAAAGGAATAAAAGGAGACTCCAAGGGAGCACAAAATCAGGAAACATCAAACAGAATACTAAAAAAGAAAGATTTAAATTATGCTAAATGGTCAATCTCCCTATTAAAAGGCAAAAATACACAGTATTAAAGCAAACAAATCAATACCCAAATATTTATTGGAAAAACATTCCTCGTCAGTTCTGAGACCTCTCAGAGCACATATATGAAAAGATATTAATTTTATTTAATGTAAAACATCTCCAACTGTCAATAGAAAAAGTTAGTGCCCAAATGAGTAGATGAATACAGATGTCTACACATAAAAATCTAATGGCCAGAACTAATTTGGAAGTTTGAATCTAAATGCTTTACTTAATTATTTGTAATGGAATGCATCTTGTCTATAGTAGTAGAAACATGGTTATATTTCCTTGTTTTCTAATATGAAAAAAAATTGTCATTTTATAAATCAGGGAAACCACAGTGGCATGGAGATGTTTTGATGGGGTGAGGAGAGACAAAGCACATGGAGAGTGCGAATCCTCAGGCTTATGGAGAAGATCCTTTGAGAGCTTTACTTCCCTATATGTTTTGCATTTTTAAAAGTCTTGGCATGAAACTGAACAGAAGTATAAAGGCAACAAGAGAAATCTACCAGTAATAATTCAGATAAAATTTTTAAGAGAGTTCATTATGATTAAGATAAGTTCCTTATTTCTGTGCCTCTGCTGCAACATAACTTTTTTTCCCAATAAATATTTTACATATTTTTCTGCATTATTGTAAATGAAACTTAATCTTTTTTTCTTCCCAACTTCAAAGACTTTTAGTGGGTTTCCCAAAGCCATATCTAAATGTTTGAGATAATTGTTGCACCACAGAAATTTACATATGTTGTCAAAGTCTTTACCATTTACCCTCAGGAAATTTTGCAGTTAAAAGATAGTTTTTTCTGTGTCATCATTGCTATCCTTGATATAAGCTGCACCCCAAAACATAAAATATGAAGGATAAGAAACCATATATGCAGGATAAAAGCAAAGACTATGACTCTTAAGTAATGCATAGGTTACTATGAAGACTGTTCTTCTGACACTAATTTTTTCCCAAGAAATGATCTTGGCACTGCCTGTTTATATATCTTTATAGATAAACACATTAGCTATGATGTGTTTAGTTCTAGATTCTGAACATTTTTATGATATTAGAGTCTTTCTTTCATGATATTCAAGCACTAGCTTTATCAGTCATTCATTTTAAGAGTTTCAAAAAAGACTTGGGTCCAGTACACATGAACACATCAGTTTGTCAGTTAATCTATACTTTTCAGCCATTAAAAAGAAATGAAGAAGAAATGAAAGAAGGGAGATGATGACACAAATCTAAAATCCTGAAATATTGAGAGCAGTTCAATGCTATGAAAACATCATAAAATTTGTGTTCACTTTATCAATATTGGCCATATATACATTATACTTTACCAGCAACTTATATCATTATCAATAGCATGAAGTGCCAGCCTGAAATCCAAGTCAGCTCTGAAACCAAGAGAAGAGAAAGATACCAACTGCTTTATGAGCGCAGAGAACCAGCTGCTCCTTAGTAGAGTCACAGTGGCTTTAATACTCAAAATATTCCTCTATCATTTAAAGGCACACCTTAAACTGCAAAAGGAATCATCAAAGAAGACACCGAAACTAAGCCTCTAAAATCATAGATGATACTATCTCTAATATGAAATTCTGTTCAGATTTTTGATGTAAAGGATAAAAATATGTTTTGTTTTCTGCCATATCAATAGTTTGCTTTTTAAATGAAAATATCTTCCTTCTGCAAGGAAGACCTAGAAATTAACCTGGAATATAAGTTATCACAAAGTCTCTGCAATCTATGTTAGACATTGCACACTCCACACTGCTCAGCCTTCTGGAACACCAAAAAAAAAAAAAAAAAAATCAGTTGAACAAAATGTCAGTCCAAGGGACAGAACTCAAATACAGAGTGCCATGAACTCCTACCAGAGCTCATCTTTGCCAATGGCATTTATCCCTCTTTAATACTGTTAGGGGAAGCACACTGATTGAAACCACCCACCCTGGCCAAGTACCATAGTAACTATTTGCATGAGTTATTTTATGACAGGAGGTCCTGATAAGGAATACGGAACTAATAAGCCACCACCAACTGGAAGAGTTCAGGAAAGGTCTAAAGGAGACACCGCGTGTCTGTCCACTTCCCAGAATCCCTCTCGCTAGCATCCAACTTGGCTGAGCAATGCGTGCGCCACCAGGAAAGACTCTGAATTAGAATGATTGACCAAAGGCCACCCGGAAACCAATCCCATCACCATAAAACCCGAGACTGCAAGCCACGCGGCAGAGCAGTTCTCCTGGGTTCCCTTACCCTACTGCTCTCCATCCGGGTGCCCTTTCCCAATAAAATCTCTTGCTTTGTCAGCACATGTGTCTCCTCAGACAATTCATTTCTGAGTGTTAGACAAGAGCCCAGTATCGGGCCCTGGAAGGGGTCCCTCTTTCTACAACAATACTGTTTCAACCTGGCCTTTAACATCAACCTTTTTGACACTTCTGATTCTAGTATATGATATTACGATTAATATAAGATGTAATTTTCTAAAATACATACTTAAATGGAGATAAAGTTTTCTTACCCTGGTCATCACACCAGTCCAGAAGAGGCACAAAGAACTGTGGCGGAAGGATGAGATAGAAATTAAAAAGAATGGATCAGAACTCTGCCTTCAGCCCTGCACCGAGCTCAGAGGTGAGGAGGCCTCAGTGAAAGAGATTCAACATCAGGGTAGAAGGGATAACACTCTGCCACACCCACGGATAAAGCCATAAATGTTCATGGTATGATAACGTGAAGGACATGACGATGCACGAGGCCCTCAGGTCCAGAAATCTCAGCCCTGCCACTCAATATTTTATCATCAGGGATTTATGCCTTTGCAGTTACCAAGGGAGGGGATCCACAGTGTAAGCTGATGGCCAACAGGAATGAAATGGGAGCCACTTGAAGAAAGAAATACAGAAGAGCTAAAATACAGGATCAAAAGTTTGTGATGAAAAAGGCCACTGAGAGGGCAGGTAATTTTGCAAGTTAAAAAAAAAAAAAAAAAAAAGACAAATTCTACATGCATCACTCGTTTCCCTGGATAAAATTCCACTCCCTAGTAGAGGAAAATGACTAGTAAGAATCAAAGCAAATAAAACATGTATTGAAAACCTAGTATATAAATGTCTTGTCATAGCTGTGGGCTGCAAGGAAGAAACAAAATGTGGAAATCGAAACAGGAAGAAAAGAAGGAACCATAATAACAGAAATCAAAGTTGCAATGATTAAGAAACTGTGAAGCAAAAGTCTATACACATTTTGTACTAAATATAAGAATTTCTAATTTCACGTCCAGTTCTACTTGGAGATGTGATCCTGTTGTGATATGGAAATAAATTGGTATCTGATGAGAAAAATGCTGTCTACCCCTCATCCCCAAGGGCTACATTTACAAGAATGAACTATATGAAAATGTTTTGCAGATCTTAAAAGTATTCACTCAAAATCTGCTTTGAGTAATACCAACTTATAGCTGCCAGAGAATAAAATCGAAACTATAATTTCTTTAGAAATAAATGTGTAAAATACACCAGAAAAAGATATTCAAAATAATTTTCCCTCCCTTGATTCCTAAAGAGAAAATTTCCTAAAACTATTTCCTCAAAAAATGTAGGAGCTGTCTCAGCATTCAAGGAGGAAGCATGAAGAATTGTAATTAGTGATACTAAAACGGACTCCATGTCTCCTTAAATAAGTTTCTAAAACTAGGTGCTTTTTTTTTATTCAGTAGCATTCTTTTATTCATGTTTGAGTAAATATTTGAGCATTTCCTATGAGCAAGTCATGCTACTTAAAATGAAGAATATAATCAGATCTACACTTAAGGAGCTTTAAGATGTGCTGAAGATCCCTGGGTAGGGAAGATCCCATGGACTAGGAAATGGAACCTCACTCCACTATTCTTGCCTGGAAAATTCCATGGACAGAGGATCCTGGTGGGCTACAGTCCACGTGACCACAAAGAGTCGGACACGACTGAGCACGAAGAGGTAAGCCTCGTCCAAAAAACAATTATGAGGCAAGATAAAAAATGATAATGCCAGAAGAAAAATGAAAGCAAAATGCCAAGAAAGTTCAGAGGAAGCAGAAATCATTCCCATAATCCTGGAAGGTACAAGATGTTTTTCATGGAGCACACATCAGCTGAGTAGGGCCTTGAAGAACACATAGGATTTCTATAGTTGCAGAGAGTAGCTGGAGGAATTCCAGATGAAAAAAAAAAGCCATAAAAGAAGCAAAAAGCCCAATAAGTGTTTAGGAGAAGAACATATAGTCCAGTTATGTATGTTCAGTGATGGTCCAGGTATTTTAAGAACAAAACACTGGACATCCACAATTTATCTAGAAGTTCCTGGCTTATTCTCAGATTTTCAAGGCAGGCTTTTATACAAATGGTAAACTATCTTCTGTTGAAATAATATCATAAAATTTAGACCTGGATCTTTCTAACTCAACGCTCTATTTTAGCAGAATTGGAAAACTGACTTTCGAAGAGGATAATAGCATTTCCAACTTCATACAGCTAATTAATGGCACTGTTAAGACTCAGAGTGGAGCTTATATTTTATCTGGAAAGAAGAATTTCCCTGATTCATAAATACTTTCTCACTCCACTCTTTACCTCCCCATTCATGCCAAGACATGCATCGGTTCACAGGCTGACCCATGCAGTCTGTAACGAAGGACAGGATATTTTCTCTGTAAGATGCTACCTGGTTCGTATAGGGAGTCAGTCCCCACTTTGGCCTCCTTAGCTCCAGGTTCTCATCATCTCCTGGACTGGACCTTTATTAACTAAGAGGGCTAAACAACGATGTCACCAAAAAAAGGAACTTCTAAAAAGAACCAATAGCAGTTGAAATGCAGGAAGTATAACTTTCTTAGATTTGACTCCCTCTAGAGTATGTTGGAGGAAAAGACTTGATCTAGTGAATTCTTTTTCAGTACATATTTTAAAACAGGAAAAGCTCTTGATACAATATTCCCCTTCCCCCATAAAATCTACAAAGTTTTTTAAAGAAGAAAAGCCATAACAATTCTGTTATTCTTAATGGATAGAGCTAAAATGTTACTGCTGGGTAAACTATTGATTTATATCTCTAACCTGCTGGTACTGGGACAAGAGATCTCTAAAGTCAAGACATTAAATACTGGCTTTGTGACTTACAGTATTAAAATTCCAAATTCCCAATAATAGCTTTAGGGTGAGGCAGCTAGTGGGTTTTACCAATGGGCTAGCATTTAATAAGTGCTATCAAATAAACCTACTTTGAAGTCTTTATTTCTACAAATTAAAGTTCACTAACCAAATTCAAATATATGCAGCTTTTTCACATGTATAATGAACATACAGTTACTTGTAAATGTGAAAATATTATGCATTTTATTATGGCAAGATATATATGTATTAGTTCCGTACTGCAAAAACAAAAATCAGGGAGTTGCTTAATTCTCCTAATATCTTAACATTTGGATACCTTTAAGAGATTTCTTTCACCTGTTTTGCATTTTCAATGTCAAGTAGGCTTGTTAAAGAGAGAAATTTTCTCAAGGTCATTGAAACATTAAGTATCATACATTGATAACAACCGACATAACTATGAAACCCCAGCTTAATTCTCCTAATATCTTAACATTTGGATACCTTTAAGAGATTTCTTTCACCTGTTTTGCATTTTCAATGTCAAGTAGGCTTGTTAAAGAGAGAAATTTTCTCAAGGTCATTGAAACATTAAGTATCATACATTGATAACAACTGACATAACTATGAAACCCCTCAAAGGAATAATACTTATACTAGGATAATCAAATTGCATCTAACCATTTTTGTCCTTTACAGCAGGAACCCTACATAAAGTACGTCTATATATGTGTGCGTGCGTGCTTAGTCTCTTCAGTCACGTCTGACTCTTTGTGACCCCACGGACTATAGTCCACCAGGCTCCTCTGTCCGTGGGATTCTCCAGGCAAGAATACTGGAGTGGTTGCCATCTCCTTTTCCAGGGGATCTTCCTGATTCAGGGATCGAATCCAGTCTCCTGCATTGCCAGACTGATTCTTTAACACGGAGCCACCAAGGAAGCCCATTTATGGATATAGATAGATATTTTAGTGAGCTGTTCAGTGAACTTCTGCTATTCTAGGTTGGTAAATGCTATTTTAATGTTATTTTATTATCTACCATTCCAAAATTTAAATAGTGCATTTGAGGGGGCAGGGGGTGGTGGGGCGGGAGAGCGTGTATGCAGCTTGCCAAATCTTAGTTCCCGGACCAGGGATCAAACCCAGGCCCTGGTAGTGAAAGCATGGAGTCCCAAGCACTGGACTTCCAGGGAATTCCTGAAGAAACCATAAAATCTTAATTTGAAAATGCCTTAATACTCATCCGAATTTATGTAGGAATTCTACTCTACAGAAAAACATATTCCACTGTAGACAATTCTTATGGTCCAAAGCAACCCTTATGTTCTTCTTTCTCAACAAAGCTCCTATCAGTAAAGAAATCTCTCTTTAGGCCTTGGGTCTCTGGCTACTAGTAAGTAAAGTACTAGTTAGTAAAGTACTTTGGCCTGTCAACTAATATTAATAATTAACTTGATTGATTAATATACATTAAAGAGGCAGAGGAAAGTCATGCTGGTGAGAACCTGTACGAATTGGTTATTTATTTGAATACTACAGTACGTTAAGAGTTCATTTTGACTTCTTTGAATACTGCAAAGCAGATGACTGCTCACTTTCTGCAGGATTTAGAGAAGGAAAAAAAAACTTCTTCATAAGTTGCAAAATGCAGTGACTAATCTTTATTATATTGTATTACACAGTTGTATGATCACTCCTGATGTCACTAGACCATTTCCCATTCCACAGACTGGACTCACTTGACTTTCTGTTTATTTAAGTGACACTTTTGTTTGAAATTCTGGGTGCTTCTTATCCCTTTGAGTCACACACCGTCTGGGAGCCTCTGCTCTGGCACTTTTAGCACCTCATTAATTACTAATTGTAGCAAAGTCCTGCTGTTTTGCAACTCCTCTGCCTTTGTTGGGAAATCACAACCTCTTGCTGGAAGGAGAAGGCAGGACAATAGTTATCTGCCAAATGTCCAGTTTGGAAGCATATTACAAAGGCTAATTATCTTAAGGTCTTGTAACTTCCCTAGATATTCAAGTTTAGCAAGATAACTCATTGTGTCTCTGAAGTACCTTTAAACTTAGCGCCAGAGACACACCTAAGAAACCTTTGCATTCAGCTAACTGTTCTTAAGAGAAGTCAAACAATTATTAAAGCTCTAAGTGAGAAAATGTGATGAAATAGAATAAGTCTCTGAGTTCACACAGACATCTTTTAGAGGGAGAAGCCCAAAGCATAATATCCACAAGCGTCAGAGAATCCCCAGCTTCCTTAGCACTTGTCTGAATCTCCCATTTGGCTTTCAATCTGTGCTCTGCTTCACAGTTGTTTAGGTTTTTGTGCATACAAGCTCTGACCATTCCACTGCCCACACTTCCAATGAATTTTAAGCCTTCAAAGGCAGGGGTGGTATCCTTTAATATTCTTTCCATCTGCAGCACCTAGCGAAGTACTCTGCACATTTCTCCATGTAGGTATTTAAAATACACAGTATTTTCCTACTACAAAAATAAAACAAATAAAATCTAAATCATTCTATAAATGGGTGCAAGGTCTTGAAAGACAACTAACAATTTTATGAAGGATTTATCTTAGATACCAATTTGGTGCTGTACATCAAGATGGTTGATGTATTGAATGAATGCAAGGATCATATCCACACCAGTATTAGAAAAGTGTTGTTGCCCTTTGTGTCAGCAATAAAAAGACTACACAGTTTTGAAGTCAGTATTCCTCAACTTGGGGACAAAACAGTAAAAGAAATCCACAGAATAGCTTTCCACAGTACTGAAGAACGTCTATTCATTCCTTTCCTATCGAATCCAAAGACTCTCAATCACATTATCCATTCTGATTTGCTCTCTGTCTTCCCCTAAATACTCTGGTTATCTTCTCTGAAATGTTACCTTCAGCACCACCCCTTTCCCAAACAAAGAGATTTCGAGTTGTTGAAAATCATTCACTGATTTAGGTGCAGCAATGACTCTTGATTAAGATAAGGGGATGCAAACTGATTTGAGCCCCACCCACCTCCACCTCTGCTTCAGATCAGTTCAGTTCTGTCCAACTTTTTGTGACCCTATGGACTGCAGCACGCCAGGCTTCCCTGTTCATCACCAACTCCCAGAGCTTGCTCAAACTCATGTCCATTGAGTTGATGATGCCATCCAATGATCTCATCCTCTGTTGTCCCCTTCTCCTCCTGCCTTTAATCTTTCCCAGCATCAGGGTCTTTTCCAATGAGTCAGCTCTTTGCATCAGTTGACCAAATTATTGGAGTTTCAGCTTCAGCATCAGTCCTTCCAATGAATATTCAGGACTGATTTCCTTTAGGATGGACTGGTTGGATCTCCTGGCAATCCAAGGGACTCTCAAGAGTCTTCTCCAACACCACAGTTCAAAAGCATCAGTTCTTTGGTGCTCAGCTTTCTATATAGTCCAGCTCTCATATCCATACATGACTACTGGAAAAACCATAGCTTTGACTAAATGGACATTTGTTGGCAAAATAATATCTCTGGTTTATAATAGGCTGTCTAGGTTGGTCATAGCTTGTCTTCCAAGGAGCAAGTGTCTTTTAATTTCATGGCTGCAGTCACCATCTGCAGTGATTTTGGAGCCCAAGAAAATAAAGTCTCTCACTGTTTCCACTGTTTCCCTATCTATTTGCCATAAAGTAATGGGACTGGATGTCATGATCTTAGTTTTCTGAATGTTGAGTTTTAACCCCACTTTTTTCACTCTCCTCTTTCACTTTCATCAAGAGGCTCTTTAGTTCTTCTTCACTTTCCGCCATAAGGGTGGTGTCATCTGCATGTCTGAGGTTATTGATATTTCTCCCAGCAATCTTGATTCCAGCTTGTCCTTCATCCAGCCCGACATGTCACATGATGTACTTTGCATATAAGTTAAATAAGCAGGGTGACAGTATATAGCCTTGACTGACTTCCCCAATTTGGAACCAGCCTGTTGTCCCATGTACAGTACCAACTGTTGCTTCTTGACATGCATACAGATTTCTCAGGAGGCAGGTCAGGTGGTCTGGTATTCCCAACTCTTGAAGAATTTTTCACAGTTTGTTGTAATCCACACAGTCAAAGTCTTTGGCGTAGTCAATAAAGCAAAAGTAGATGTTTTTCTGGAACTCTGTTGCCTTTTCTATGACTCATCAGATGTTGGCAATTTGATCTCTGGTTCCTCTGCCTTTTCTAAATCCAGCTTGAACATCTGGAAGTTCATGGTTCACGTACTGCTGAAGGCTGGCTCAGAGAATTTTGAGCTTTACTTTGCTAGCATGTGAGATGAGTGGAGTTGTGTGGTAGTTTGAACATTCTTTGGCATTGCCTTTCTTTGGGGTTGGAATGAAAATTGACCTTTTCTAGTCCTGTGGTCACCACTGAGTTTTCCAAATTTGCTGGCATATTGAGTGCAGCACTTTCACAGCATCATCTTTTAGGATTTGAAATAGCTCAACTGGAATTCCATCACCTCCACTAGCTTTGTTCGTAGTGATGCTTTCTAAGGCCCACTTGACTTCGCATTCCAGGATATCTGGCTCTAGGTGAGTGATCACACCATCATGGTTTATCTGGGTCATGAAGATCTTTTTTGTATACCTCTGCTTAGAACCTATTAGATATTTTGAAACATATATCTTATCCCATATTCTCTCTTTCCGATGTTTACCTCTCTGCTTTGTGGGTCTATTCTGTCTTGTCATCTGGTAAAAGAATATAGAGGCACTGACTAGAAGAAGGGCAATGCCAAAGAATGTTTGAACTACCACACAACTACACTCATTTCACATGCTAGCAAGATTTCACTCAAAATCCTTCAAGCTAAGCTTCAGCAGTACATGAACCAAGAACTTACAGATGTAGCAGCTAGGTTTAGAAAAGACAGAGGAACAAGAGATCAAATTGCCAACATTTGTTGGATCCTGGAGAAAGCAAGGAAACTCCAAAAAATACCTACTTGTGCTTTATTGATTACACAAAAGCCTTTGACTGTGGATCACAAAAAAATTCAGAAAATTCTTAAAGAGATAGGAATACCAGATCACCTTACTTGTCTCCAGTCAGTTGTTCCATATCTGGTTCTAACTGTATATGGGTCAAGAAGCAACAGTTAGAACTGGACATGGAACAACTAACTGGTTCCAAATTGGGAAAGGAGTACAACAAAGCTGTATATTGTTACCCAGCTTGTGTAACTTCTATGCAAAATGCATCATGCGAAATGTTGGGCTGGATGAAGCACAAGCTGGAATCATAATTCCCAAGAGAAATATCAACAACCTCAGATATGCAGATGATACCACTCTAATGGCAGAAAGTGAAGAGGAACTGAAGAGCCTCTTGATGACAGTGAAAGAGGAGGGTAAAAAAGCTGGCTTAAAACTAAACATTCAAAAAACTAAGATCATGGCAGCCAGTCCCATCACTTTATGGCAAATAGAAGGAGAAAAGGTGGAAGCAGTGACAGATCTTATTTTCTTGGGCTCCAAAATAACTGTGGATGTGACTGTAGCCATGAAATTAAAAGACTCTTGCTCCTTGGAAGAAAAGCTAGATAAACCTAAACAACATATTAAAAAGCAGAGACGTTACTTTGCCAACAAAGTTCTTCCTGGTCAAGGCTGTGGTTTTTCCAGTAGTCATGTACAGATGTGAGAGTTGACCATAAAGAAGGCTGAGCACAGAAGAATTGATGCTTTTGAATTGTGCATTTGAATTGTGGTGTGGTGCTGGAGAATACTCTTGAGGATTCCTTGGACTGCAAGGAGATCAAACCAGTCAATCCTAAAGGAAATCAACTTTGAATATTCACTGGAAGGACTGATGCTGAAGCTTCAATACTTTGGCCACCTCTTGTGATGAGCCGACTCATTGGAAAAGACCCTGACACTGGGCAAGATTGAAGGCAAAAGAACAGAGGATGAGATGGTTAGATAGCATCACCGACTCAATGGACATGAATTTGAGCAAAGTTCAAGAGATAGTGACCGAAGTGCCTGGTGTACTGCAGTCCATGGGGTCACAAAGAGCTGGACATGACTTAGCAACTGAAGAACAAGAAGAAGCACTGACTAGAACCTCCCGGGAAATGTTTCAATCATACAGATGCCCAATCACCAGAGATTCTGATTTAACTATGTTGAAATAGAGCTCACTAATCAGTACTTTGAAAGTGTGTTAGTTGCTCAGTCATGTCTGACTCTTGGTGACGCCAGATACTGTAGCCTACCAGGCTCCTCTCTCCATGGATTCTTCTGGCAAGAATACTTGAGTGTGTTGACATTCCCTTCTCCAGGAGATCTTCCCAGCGCAGGGATAGAACTCAGGTTTCCTGGATTGCAGGCTGATTCTTTACCATCCAAGCTACTAGGGAAGTACCTTGAAAAGCTCCCGTAAATGACTACATTGGGAAGCAGCTTCTCAACCCTGAATGTGCACGCAAATCACCTAGGAAAATGGTCGAACTGATTCAGTAGACTGCTTCAGCAGATCCTGGGTGAGGCCTGAGATTTGGCATTTCTAATAAGGTGGTCTCTGGGGTGCTGCTCTGTGGACCACATGTGAGTAGCAAGGCCTATTAAATTGACATCTTCGGGAACAGGGCGAGAGCGAGAGCTAGGGCTTAGTCACCCGCCTCTCCTTCCCTTCTCCCTCTCCCCTACACACATCACTTATATATTTTAGATTCCAGTGGTGGGTAAGACTAATAGCATGGAGGGGGAGATTGAGAATAACCTGCCAACCTGCCTCGATGGGAAAACAATTAGATGAACGAATGCGACAACATGCCAGAGCGCTTTACATAGTCGGTGGAACTGAGCTCTCAGGAATTGCTGCTGAAAGAGAACCTGAACATTCTGAAGGAGTGGGTGCACCGACTGGGTCATTCAGTTAGTCTCAAAGGAGACAGAGAAAAATTCGAGCCCAAGTGTTTCCTTTGAACAGTGAGACCTTCAGCACCTGAACTACCCTCTCCCTATATCTTCATCAGATTTGCTTCAAAATCTGGCTTAACACCCAAGTCTTCAAACACTGACACCTTGACTGACTGACCTAGTTCTTCTCATTTCTCTGTAGTCTAAAGAGTAACTTTTTTCTAGGGATAAGAATATATCCAGAGCATAAGATTTTCGTGGTTCTTATATTTCTTTATGTCTTCTTTATAACTAAATTATGAGTTCCTGGGGACCTAGGTCCATCATTTCTTTGGTATAATTTTCACAAGAGTAATAAATTCATGTTTATTGCTCACATGGCAGACACAGTATTCTCACTAATCAGCAGTGGGAAAGCAGAATCCAAGTGACTTTTTTATACATGGAACTAATTTGAAAATAAATGACAATTTCATCAGTACAAGTATAGAGTAATACATGGAATAATCACATGGCCTTATTTAACTGTGGAAGTTATACTTTTTCCTTCCTTAAGTGCAACTGAAAAAACAGGGCCACTTGTATAGCAAATTCATATTAGAATCCTATATCATAAAAACAAATATGGGCCTCAGAAAAATAAAAACAGAAATATTAGATCTCCCTTCTATTATATTTGGAATTCATCTGACCCTAGATTTTGCAAAGTCTATGAGGAATTATTCAAAGAATCAGAATTAAAGTGTTAAACCCAAGGAGATTGGTAAATTTGTACTATTTTCTGTATGAAGAGTTCTTCCTTTGAAAGTAGTAATGAGGATCAATACAATTTTCAAAGAAGGTAGTAAAGGAGTGTTGGATAAATGGGAGTACACACGAGAAGAAACTAGTTAATGAATGCGCTGTTCTGACCCTACTGATGTGAAACAAAAGGATACAAATTTCTAAAACAGTGATGAACACTGAAGGCTGAATGAAACTACATGCAGAATCTTGGTGTGGTCAAAAATATCCTAGAAATGAGAGGGGCTGGGCTTTAGTCTCAGCTCTGCCAGTGTGATTTTGGGCAGGTCATCTAAACTTTCAGGTCTGTTTCCTCATCTACAAAACAAAATAATATACACTGGGTGATCTCTAAGAGCACTTCCAGTTCCAGAACTCCATGAATTTTGCAAGTCAAATTAAACAAAAATTTTCATTAAGGACTGGAAGTTTTACCAGCTTCTGGGCAGTTTTTGATTTGTTTTTGAAATTTCAATTCAGGACAGAAGCCTTATGCTGGTGTAAGTGGCGTTAGTTGCTCAGTTGTATCTGACTCTTTGCGACCCCATGGACTGCAGGCCTCCAGGCTCCCCGCTCCACGGGATTTTCCAGGCAAGAAATCTCGAGTGGGTTGCCATTTCCTCCCCCAGGGATCATCCCACCCAGGGATCTAACTTACCTCTCTTATGTCTCCTACACCAGGAGGTGGGTTCTTTACCACTAGCACCACCTGGGAAGCCCATAAGCTGCATTAGAGTGAAATAAAATTTGTTCTGTACTTTTTTAAGCTTGCAAAGAAGACTGGAAATCCCTCCCACCAAGGTCTTTAACAACAGTGCAGTCTCAGGGATTCCTTAAGCATTCTGCCTCAAGTTCTAGTGCCAAGAGGTTTCCCTATTGTATTCCAGCTCCCATCTAATGGGAGTCACAGCATGGTGCCCTGTATACACAAGAATCCTGAAGCCCCTTAGGGCCTGGTGTTCCAAAGTGCCACAATCACAGTCAATGAGTGCACTTCAGAGGGCGGGAGTTATAGCATTAGAGTGAAATATTTGCCAATATGAAAAATTAGAGTAACTACCAGACCCTTCAAATTCTCTAAAACGTGTATATTGCAAACATAGCCTACTCCAGGGAATCAGCTATGCCATCTTTCAGTCAATTTTGCTCATTATCAGTAAGAAACTATTGAATCTTACCTTGTAAATGATCCATTATTATTATTTTTACAGAAATTGTCTATTTTAATTCTCTAATTTATTCTCCTTCTGCACACTTATTTTCATTCACATATGCTAGGACCTATGTTGACTGAAGGAATCAAAATCTGACTTTAGGGAAATCTTAGTAGTCCACTAACTACAAAGTTTTGTTTCTCACTCCTGCTGCATGTCCAACGCAGCCATCAGCATGTAGGGAGTAAGAGGGCTGGCCACCATAGTCCCCCAGGGACCTAGCCTGATGAAGGCTTCATTTTGTCAAAATTATTTTTAGGGCAGTCCATTGTCTAATCTTTGACAATCTTCTCCTGTGGTAGGGGATTGCAAGAAGGTGTCTAACTTAAATTTTCATTAACGCTTCATTTGCTCACCTCTAGAAAACTAAGTTCATCCTTGAAACAGTCACATCTCCCCTTCTGCTGCTTTTTCTTGCAGCTTCTGTTTCTGTCCTTACTTTTCAACCTCCCATAGTCACTGAGCATCCTTATTAGACACGCCTCCCACATACTCACATTTCATAATGCCCTGCACATGCTGATCTTCCCTTGCCACATGTCAGAGATCTGTTAAGAAAAAACAACCTAATTAAAATAGTTCACTTGTTCTTAACTTTCTTGGGGGTATGTGCATTTAAAATTAATTTTTAATTATGATGATTTCAAGTAGTATACATAATGGTGTGGACAATTTCAGCAATGGGATTAAACAGGTGAAAAAAATATATAGTCATGAGCACACATAAAAGAAAAGGTAAAGCAAGCTATATATACTAATATAATTACTTGAGGAAGACATCCTCAGGTTATTACTTATCTATTAGAAGCTGAGCTGGCATCAAATTTCTAACTACTACACCACATGTCTTTAACAAAAACATGAAAGACATCATATTTTACATAAATAATGATGCTACTAAAAATATTAATTCTTATGACCACAGATGATGAAAATTCACCATAAAGTCAGGCAAAATCACTGTGCCATTCTTAAGTTGGAGAATCAATAAACACCGAGGGAGTAAAGATCGTGGCTTCACCTTATTAAATTCCTTACGTTCCTGTGCACGAACATAAGTCCATTTGTCAGTGTTAGTAGGCAAAAGGACGGCTCTCAGGAAGAAGGCATTTAAACAGTGGTTCTTTTTAATGAAGAGCTCTCTCTGCTGTATTCACAAATCTTAAGAAACACTTATCTTAGCCCATGAAACAAGAAAGAAAGGAAGGAAAATAACAGGCTCACGTTACCTCCATATAGGGAAGCTCTTATGACTCCTCCCAAGACTACAATGCCCCAACAAGTTTTTCCTCCATGAGTTCCAAATGATAACAGCTCTCTCTACTTATAGACTTAAGTCCAAAATTTTGTCCTACAAGTGTCCTGGAGCTCTGTTGCTGTTGTTCAGTGGCTAGGTCGTGTCCAACTCTTTGCAACCCCATGGACTGCACCATGCCAGGTTTCCCTGTCCTCCACTATCTCCTCCACCTTCCAAATGGGAAAAAGTCAAAAGCAGGCTAGCATCCACACGCCAGAACCACCAGCAAACCGGAAACTTTTCTATTCCTTGTACAGGTTTTAAAATCCCTATATCTGGGGCATACCCCCCAGACCAATGTGACATCAAAATGCGTTTCTAGAAAGAAAGGCTTCTGTGAGGGAAGAGAAGAAGGAGACAGTGACAGAGCTAAGTCAATTCTTTATCCCTAATGTGTGAATTAGACTTAGGTTTCAGAGTAGGGTGCTTCTAAAGTGGGGGAGGGTTAGATCAACCAGTGAATGAGACTCAGCAGGGGACGTTTGGGCAAGGCTGGGTGATCGAAACACTGTCTGAGAGAACATGCTGCAAAGAAATACTTGAATGTGTATGGAATGCTGGAACGTGGGGGTGGGGCAGGAGAATGAGAGCGGCCAGACCCCAAGGAAGACTGACTTTCATTTGCTGTTGGTGGTGGTTATTATAAATATATTCAAAATACTTATAAGAAACTGGAGAAACGAAATGTCATTTTTCTCACATGAGTGGAATCCACCCACAGTGCAGCTATAATAAACTGGTCAAATCATTAACCCACAAAGACCCCTGCATAGGTATCAGCCGTTAACAACACTCCCACATAGTCAATACTGAGCCACATTGAATTGCTGGAAGAGGAGGAGGCCTGATACCACTCCAGGAGTATGGCCTCCTCCCTAGCAAGCAGGCAGCCAACCTTGACCACTGACCTTCACAGAGCAAAACAGAAGGAGAGCTTATCCCTCCACCTCTGAGTTAGGGCCAGTCTAAGCAAGGGAAGGAATCCTTCCTTATCTGCATTAAGATTCACTATTAGTCCTTTAAATGTTGCCCATCTTAGACACAGAGCTTATCACGCCCCACCTTCCCCAAAAGCATTGTTTCTCTTTCCTCTTCCCACAACATGCCACCAGCCTTATCACACAGCATTTATCTCCTGGAAGCTTTCATGGTGTGTAAGGCTCTCTCCCTCACTGAGGGGCTTCCTGGTGGCTCAATAGAAAAGAATCTGCCTGCAAAGCAGGGAACTGCAGGAGACAGCCGCTCAAGTTTGATCCCTGGGTCAGGAAGATCCCCTGGAGAAAGGCATGGCAACCCTCTCCAGTATTCTTGCCTGGAGAATCCCATGGACAGAGGAGCCTGGCAGGCTATAGTCCCTGGAGTCGCAAAGAGTCAAACACGACTGAAGAGACTTAGCACACATGCTCCTTCACTGAGTGTTCTCTACTTGAGGGCAAGGTTCTAGTCTTCAGAGTTTTGTATCTCTAGAGCCTAGCGTGGTGCTTACCATATGTTCAGTGAATGCGGAAATAATGGTGACCAGTTGACCAAAATCAGCTACCTAAATATATTGGTTAACAACCAATGTAAACCAGAAGCAACAGGTAAATATATAGAAGGAGAGAGATTATTTTTGTTCTGTTGTTTTGCTTTTTAATAGAGTTGCTTGGATGAGACATTTCCTTAAAGCTTGTTGAACATGCCCTTATGTGTCTCTCCATGCCATTTTTATTTCTGTCATAAACCATCACATTGTTTTCAACCAGAATGCCAATACAACCTACAGTCATCACCTCCACATTCTTGTCTTAAAGACCATGCATGAATCTCTGTCTCCTTGTCCAGCCTGGTGTCCTTCACAGGAGGCACCATCAACATATACTTGCGGAACAAATGAGTACCTGATTTTCCTTTCCTGTGTAATCACCTTATTTCTGATGCCCAGTATAATTTTGTACATGAATTTCACTTTGCTCATTGCCATTCTGATTCTAGTTATTCACTCTGGTTTAACCCACAGCTTTGCTCCAAAATCTGTTGTATGCCTGATTGTTTACATCAGAAGCCTTCCTGGCTTGGAACCCTGCAACTTCCCCTATTATCCGCCCCTTTACCCATCTCAGTTTTAATCAGAGTACATTCCTCTGGATAGGGCTGATGACATGGTAGAAAAAGCACTGACTAAGTCAGATGACCTAGTTTCCAGCCTCAGTTCTGACACTTATGTGTCAACTGGGGAGGGACCTTGCAAGAATTTTTGAATAGGTGGTGTTTTTGTTTTCTGTTTCTTTGTTTTAAAAAAGATTATTTATTTGACTGCGCGAGGTCTTAGTCATGGCATGCAGGAGCTTTTAGTCACATCAGGTGAACTCTTAGTAGCAGTGTGTGGGGTCTAATTCCCTGACCAGGGATCGAACCTGGGCCCCCTGCATTGGGAGCACAGAGTCTCAACCACTGGACCACCAGGGAAGTCTGGAACCCCATAAGAATTTTTGGAACATACTTTTACAAAAAGGACTATTTATGATAGCACAAAGTGAAGGGAAACAACAGGAGATCTTAAGGCACCCAGGAACTAGCCATTTTCACTCCTAGGTAAAGAGGCAGGGAGAGTCACTGGTGTTATTGAAACCTGGTTAAGAACTAGGGCCATAGAAATGGGGCTGCTTGACAGAGCTGTGGTCACCCCTATGGATACAGCCTCTTCTAGAATGATGCTGAAGCTGAGAAGGAGCAGAATCACTCTTTCCTCCCATATTCTGATCTCCTCCTGGTGGTCCCATTTACTGAACTGAATCAGGAACCACAAGAAGAAAGTTCTGGTCCATAGAAAGTCCATAGAAATCAACAATCTGGGGGTCAGGGAGAGCAGAGAACATAGCTCTTGAGGGTGACATAACCAAAGAGTCTCTATATAAGTTTAGGCGAACAAGTTTATCTTTCTGACTTACGTTGTCTCATCTATGAAATCATGTGCTTTGAGGCTGTTTTGAGATAACACATGCAAGAGCACCTGCAAAAAAGTTGTTCATATAAATTATCATGTATCTTTGCCCACGACATCTTATAGGATTTGAATGTCATTGACAGTAATCCTTCCATCTAAATCTTTGACCACAGCCACTCAAGCTTCACCATTGACTTCCTGGAGCATTTACTGGGACAAAAGAGACATGGATATCAGTCCTCATCCAAAGATAGGAGTAGGAAAAAGAAAGGAATAACACAGAATAAAAGAAAAGACCACACACTCAGTGAAATTCCTGTGCCTTCCCCACTTAAAATTCCTAAAAACAAAAAGAGATTGAGTAGTATCTCCATGAGGCACAGAAGTCCTTTTCCCTAATCTCTCTGGGCATGTGCCCAGAATCCAGGTTTAAAATTTATTCCTCTTTGTCCCCAAGTCTAGAGACATCTAGACAGATGAAACTAGTCCTAGATCTGACTTGCCAGGCCAGTCATCTAGGATTCTTGCAAGAGCTTAGGCATTTCCAGAAAATCAACACAATTACAGGCAGATTTCTAAATCTGGACCTATTCAGTTAAACATAATTCTGTAAGTGAAAGCTGTGATGTCACATAACTAGAAATAGCGTTGACATTTGCAATTACAAGCATGTCTTTCTTTTTTGGATATATTGCCATTATTTTCAGAGCTAAAAGGGACTCTGCAGATGATTGGATTCCCTCATTTTTCAGATAAAGAAACCTGAAACACAACAACAAATTCAGAACAAGGACTCACCTTGATCCCTAGATTTCTTGCCCTTTTTATCACAACACACAGCCTTTCTGTTAATATTCTGTAGTCAAACAAAATTTTCTGAGGTAGCAAATAATTTATATTAAGTACTACCAGACATTCACTATTTAAATGAGCCCAATAATCAACTGATTTGTGAAAGGTTTTTAAAAACAGGCACACCAGACAGTGCGTGTGCACTCAATTGTGTCTGATTCTTTGCGGCCCCAGGGGACTGTAGCCCACCAGCCTCCAGTGTCCATGGAATTTTCCAGGCAAGAATACTGGAGAAGCATTGCCATTTCCTACTCCAGGGGATCTTTCTGACCCAGGGGTCGAACTGGAGTCTCTTGCATCTCCTGCACTGGCAGGCAGGTTCTTCACCATTGTGCCACCTGGGAAGCCCTTACACCAGATGATGCTCACCACAACTTTCTAAGTGTCCCATAACTTCATCTGGGAGGAATAACATTCTTTCCCACTGACAGAAAGTAATTCATCATGGGTCTTGATTTTCTCATGTTCTTAATGCTATATAACCATTTAATCATTTTTTAAATTGCTATAATAATTCTGTCTCCTCTGTTTCTCTCTCTAAAAATAGTCGTTTCCTTCATCTTTTAAATACTGCTGTCTGCTCTCTGTTTCAGGAGTGACTTCCAACTGCATCAGTTACACAGACCCCACCCGCAGTACCCTGCTTGACTTAACTCACTCAGATGCCTCCAGATCTGAGTAACTGGAGAACTGAGCGTTTTCAGGGTCTGCATGTTAGCTTTGTGGTATAATGACTGATGTCAGCCCGAACTTTGCCAAACATCTCTCATCACTACCGGTGATGTCCCATTCCAAACTCTTGGGCTTGCTCTTTCTTTCTGGAGCACGCCTCCACCACCGTCGCCACCACCCCCCCCCCTTCACATATTTGCAGTATGGATTCAACAATATGACAATCATTTTCTTTCCTTAAAGTGCCACTGTTGCAAGGGAAAAAAATAACGTGTTAGTGTTGTCACTGCCTGGTGGGGGAAGTAAAGAAAGGAGAGATGAGAAGTTGCAGTAACCAGTCTGGATGTGTTTGACCCTCTATCTTTGTCCAAAACTCTTCTGTCCTCATGGTCTGACTCAAACTCCTGGTTATCTAAACTCCCTGGAACTTTAATGTTCTCTAGAAAAAAACAGACAGCAAGCAAAAGTTGACTTCTAGGCTAAGCCTGTGGCTTTTAACTTGCTTTAGGCTTGGGCCCTAGAATCCATCAGCAGTCACATGCTTTTGTGAGCATCATTTTCTTGATTTTAATAAAAAGGACTATGTTGCACAAAATAGGCCATGGCAAGCTTTCCATAAGCTGCAAGGAGAGTGGAGGGGACGTAAGACTCAGCCAGGAAAGAAAATACACATTTAATAGTATGATAACATGGATCAGGAAAAAGTTATTCTAACACATAGCGTCAAGAGAGAAAGAATACACTCGCCATTTATTTAATGTTTTCCTTATGTTTCCTCAGAGCAGCACTTACTCCTTGACAAGCTTTTCCTGCCCACTGCATCTTTTCTGGGATGGCTCAGGAACTGTAGCTTCTCACTGTGTTTGTTTATTTATTGACAGGGCCATTCCTGCCCTCGTCCAAATGAACGTATGTCTGCACAACACACAGTGAAAAGTAAATGTCTTTCTTCGTGTTTATTTCCCTGAACTTGTTCGCCAAATTGCTTTTTTACATCCCCTTTTTGCAACCTCACCCCATCCGGCTCAAGTATCTAGGATTAGAAAAGCCCTCTCTGGAGTCCTTTTCAAAGGGAGCCTCCCACAGCCTTTAAATCCCCACGTTTTATGGTGCAGATATTCAGGATCTGAGGCATTAAGGAAGAAGGAAAGCAAGGCTGGCCCAGAGGGGCACAGAAAACTAGAGTAGCTTCTTCCTTGGACAATCAGTATTGGAATTGTCCTGTTATCTGCAACTTTTCTGGTTCAAAGTAATAGACTCAGTCATTTGGAACAGGACATTATGCAACAGATTAAGGAAGGGAGTGTGTGTGTGTGCTGTATAGAAAATACAGCTCCACCACAGAAAGAGAAATGTTGCAAATGACAATCTTTAAAATAAATAATCTGGATGAGTTGTTGTTTTCTGCAGAATAAAGAACCTAAAGAAAACTATTTCTACCTTCAAAATTCCCATACAGGTATGTAAAGTAATAGATGATATTTAATTAAGGAATTCACAAGGAAAGGCCAGTCTCTCAGATTCTAATTTTTAGCACCTTCACAGCAGTGTTTATTTCGTGTTGCCTTCCTATTGCTTCCAGGCCATTTCATCTCCTCACTTTGGGGATGAATAACAGCTACATCTTCACAGACACACAACAATTTGAATGAAGCACTGCAAGCTTGCAAAATGGGATGGATAGAAGCAATCACTTTTATTTTTTCTTCTCTCATTCATCAACATATAAATTAAGGCAATCCACTAAGAAGGATTACAAATGGATAAAAGAAGGGAAAAGACAGATCCTACTGTTTTTCTGCAAGGCTTTAGCTATTTTCTAAACCTAAATTTTTGAGCATAAGCATTAGCAAGCTGTCTATGAATCAGGGACTTTTTCAAAGCCATCTCTAAGAAGCCTGGGGCTGTGTAAAGTTGTAAGGCCGTAGAGCAGAACCCTGCAGACAGTCTGAGTGATACAGCACAGAGGACAAATTTACATTAAAATCACTTTGGGGGCTTGTGGCTTTCAGTTTCTTCAGTAAGTACTGGAAGTTCTTCCGACTTGTGGTACTGGAGAAGAGATGGGAAGCTACCACGGATTAATAAGAGCCTGAGTGTACCCTGCTCTGAAGGGCCAGCCCTCAACTTTCCCACCTCGGATGGAGGGGGGGCGTGGGAGGGGGGCGAAGGCGCGGCAGAACAACGAACCTTATTTTCCGCTGCCAAGGACCCCTACTTGCACTGGGAACAGAAATAGCGGACCTTCTCCTCCCCCTGCCCAAGCTGGGAAAAATCTTTCCCAAGATCATTCCCAGTCCCCCAGATGAGAAACCAAATTGCACACGAGATCTTCTCGAGAGGATTGAGAGAGAGAGAGAGAACGGCGCAGAGCGCGGGCGAGCTGACTGCCGAGGGAACTGCCCGAGGGGAGGAGGAATCTTCCAGAGCCCCAGCAGAGACTCCCTTTGGGAGAAAGTCGCAGCACAGTTGAACTTCCAAACGGTGTGTGAGAGCACACACCTCTGAGTCCGACCCGCGTCGGGCAGGTAACGGGCGGTCAGGGTGACCGCGAGTGTCCACCGAAATTCCTCCGGACCACCCGCCCTGCGCCGGACCAACTGCAGCGACTTTTATTGAAAAGAAAGAAAGGAAAGGAGAGAAACAAGAGGAGGGGCTCGGGAAGGCGGGGAAGGAGTCCGTAGCCAGAAACCCTCCAGCGATCTGCCCCGGAGGGCGAGGGGCGAGCTGCCGTGGGGCCGGGCTTGCGCGCGGGCTCCGGGAGCCGAGGCGCGAGGGAGCCGGGACGCTCGGCCCCCGGGAGGAGCGGAGCGCGCCCGGCCTCTGGCGGCGGAGACCCGCCCAACTCGGGAGTC
>SJYT01008073.1:174866-202719 GCA_006410635.1 Cephalophus harveyi
CTCCCCCTCCCTCGCCCTGTCCCTCCCTCGCGGCCTCCCTCCTTCCCTCCCTCCACCAGTGGAGCCGCTCCTGCTTGCGAACGGCAGAAGCAGCTCGGGGTCTCTCCGCCGCCCCTTGGCCATGGCCGTGGTGCCCACGGCGCCCGCTCCCCTCCGCTCCCGGGACCCCCGCCGCCGCCTCCGCCACCTCTAAAGCCCGAGGGGCCGCCACCGTCGCCACCACCCGCCTGGATCCCGCGCAGCCGCGGCGCACCATGCTACCTGCGGCCACCCTGGCGAGGCCGCTCGCTGCTTCTGGAACCCTCACTCGCGGCATTGACAGCCACCGCACGGGAGCCCCCGCAGCTCAGGGCTCGGACAGTTTGAAAGTACAATAGTTGGTTTCCCTGACCACCCGACCCCGCTGCGTTTGCCATCCCGGCTCGCCTGTCGGATCTGAGTGGAGAAGTTGTCCGCAGCTGGGGTTAGCGCTTGCTCTCTCCATACGCCTAACACCTACGTGTATTTCTGAAACAGTCAATCTTAATTAACAATCAAAAAAAAAAAAAAAAAAGGAGCAAAGGAAGGGAAACATTATTGGGTTACTATGCACTTGCGACTGATTTCTTGGTTTTTTATCATTTTGAACTTTATGGAATACATCGGCAGCCAAAACGCCTCCCGGGGAAGGCGCCAGCGAAGAAGTAAGTGCAGGCTTTTTTACGCATTTGCTCCCTCCCGCCGCGTTCACCTGTCGGGTCGCTTTTCCTTGACTTGAGTCAGCTCACAGCGGCGGCAGTCCTCCCACCCACACCCCACGCCTGGAGAGGAGGTAACAGTTTAGGCTCCGGTGTTTCACGCCTTCCTTTCGGCCGCTCCTCTCTTGCCCCGCATCTTCCTGGGTGCCATAGTCCGGCGGACCCGGCGCTCCTGTGCCTCCGGCGCCCCCATAACCGCAGGTTAGCGGAAAAGTTCGCTCCTTCGTTAAGACCAGCTCAGGGGATGTGTGCTTTCCTCCCAAGACTGGGACAGGAGCCTCCAGCCCCCAGGCGTCGCGGACGCCCGGCTGGCGGGATGCCCCTTACCCACCGAGTGCCCGCCGGAGGAGGCGCGGCCGCGGCTCCCGCTCACCTTGCGTCGCCGCCTCGCGTGGGGAGACCTCGCGGGGTCCCTCCTCGGCGCAGGGGTTGCGAAGAGCTCTCCCGCCCCTCGGGAAACCGAGAGCGAGCGCCTGCGCGGCCGCTACCCTCAACCACGCGCGAGTGGAACGGTAGGGCGCGCCGGGCGCTCTGGGTTCGCTTGCCTGCGCGCTGGCGGAGCCGCTCGGCGTATCCCCTCGGGGGATCGCGAGAGATGCGGAGCCAGCCACTGAGAGCCAAGGGTGCCAGGTTTCCAGTGACAATCTTGCCTGTCACCCGGGAGGGCTTTTACCGTCTCAGGCCCTTTCAAGTGGGTCCCCGGAGGGCAGACACATACCGAGGATGGGGTTCCCCTAAAGCCTCTGGCTCGCCTCCTCGCTTCCCCTTATCCTGACTCCAGTTGCTCGGAAGGTTGGCTAGTGTAGCCTTCCTAGGACTGTGCCATAGCTGGGATGAAACGGGTATCCCTAAGGACACCCCCATCGCGGCTTGGTCTGTTTCAAGGTGGAGTCTTCCATAGATGAGACAAACCCGAGAAAGGCACCCCTCCTTGCTCTCGGGAAGCCTGCGCGCTGGGCGCTCTGGCTTCTGTGCAGAAGTGGGGAGTCCCTTCGCAGATAGAGCCGGAGCGACCCGGGCTCCAGTGTAGGGAGCGCTGGCGGGGACCCGGAGGGAGAAATCTTCCCGGGGCGCAGAGAACGATGCTATTGCCTTGACCAACTCAGACCTCCGCCGCCCGGGAGTCAATGACGCTTGGCGGCGCCTGCTCCGGTGCGCAGAGCCAGCTCCCAGCGTTGGCCCGCGAAGCCCCTCGGGGTAAGCGTGGGTAACAGTGCAGAAGACACAGCATGGGCTTGTGTGAGATGGAGATTTAGTAATCGCTTCTCCGCCGCTACTTGTGCCCTGTCCCTGGATGTGAGGGTCCCCTGAAAGCCCCCTTTGTGCCGCTTGCCTAAAGCAGACAAGGTCTGATTCACCTGAAAATTGTCTTTAAAAAACATAGCTGAGCCAAAGCTCCAGGAGCTCCTGCCCAGCCTCACTGCCTCTAGGATCGCGTAGCAAGGGGCAGGAGGGCCTAATCTAAACATGTCAGGGCATCCGATTTATTTTTCTTGGCCTCTGAATGGTTGTAGTCTTCACAACTCTTCCGCCTACCCTTTCACTCGAGCCTTGCGGCTGCCTCACGAAACAAATGGCTTGGGACTCGAGCCTTGCCCTGGTTCCTGGCAGTCCCCAGGTCCCCTTCTTGCAGAGTCCGGCTCGAGGGCACTGAGTCTCTCCCGCAGGTCGATGGCGAGAAAGAGAGATGCTAGGCACAAGTGCAGCTTCCTGCCTTCCCATCCCATCTTCCAGCCAGCACCCCACCCGGCGCCCATGGCTCACACCCTTTTTCACCCTATCGAGGATCCCAGGGCCAGGAGCCCCACAATTGCAGGGGAAGGACAGGGTCTTGCGTGTCAGAGTTGTCTCCGATTCCGGGGTGGGGAGTGGGGAAGGGCTGTTTGCGATGAAAGACACCGGCAAGAAAGCTGACCACCCATTGGTTCTCACTGCCCCAGCGAGGATAGCGGTGCGGGAAGCTGCCCAGTGGTGCTGCCCCAAGTCTGGGAGCAGAGGGGGATGATGCACCTATGGGCTTGAACTGGAGAGGATTTACAGAGTCTAAAGACGAGCTGCTTTTTGATCTGCCTTCATCGTCTCAAGGCCAAGTCAAAGGCGCCCTCTTGTTGTGCAGCGGGGATGAGAGACGGAGTGGGTGGAACTGTGTTGAAATTCCGATTGTGCTGTGGGTGTGGGGCCGGGAGAGAATTCCCCTAGCAGGGGATGCTCCTTGCTCCTTCACGCTTGAGTCTTGCCTTGGCTACTGGCGTTTGCTGGTGCAATTATGGGAGAGGGGCGACCCCTTGCGTTCTCTGAGGAGACAGATTCTCTTGGCAGGTGTAGCATGGGATAGTTCGGTTATTTTGAGAATGGGGAAGGGGTGAGAGGGTAAACAGAGGGATTTGTTTAAAAAAAATCCAGAAATTCAAGGTCAGATTGCATGTTCACATACTCATTGTTTGGGAAATGTCTGGGGAAAAAAGTTTTCTCAAGTAAAGACTGGGAAAAAGTTGTTTAAATGAAAAATAAGGTAGTAGAGGTATTCTAGAAAGAAACAGTCTTTCCTCTTTATTCTTCAAGAGACAATTAAAGTATTTAAGGGTATCCAGAGCTTCCCTGGTAGCTCAGATGGTAAAGGGTCTGCCTACAATGTGGGGGACCTGGGTTCGATCCCTGGGTCGGAAAGATCCCCGGAGAAGGAAATGGCCACCCACTCCAGTACTCTTGTCTGGAAAATCCCATGGACCGAGGAGCCTGGTAAGCTACAGTCCACGGGGTCGCAAAGAGTTGGACACGACTGAGCAACTTAAAAAAAAATTTTGTCCTTAGAGTTAAATAGCTTCACTATTCTAAACTTTAAAATCTTGACCAATGATAGAAAATTGAGGTGCAAGAACTATTTTTCAAAAATTTTAAAGCGGTCTCTTGAATGTTTTGATGGAAAAGTTTCTTGCAAAAAAATAAAATTCATTTGCAGTGTTAAATATTATCAAGTATAAGGAGCCATGACTAATCCTCAGATGATGGAGATAAAGCTATATCAGTAATCCCGGTTTCCCTCAGGCAACTGGTATACCGTTTATCTCTACTTTGTTGCAAACTAGTTTCTAGTTTCCTTTTTATAAAAGAAACAACATTTTAAACAGGAGTTTGATACTTTAAAAAATACTTATTGGGTTATGCATAGGGATCTGCCTGCATTGCAGGAGGTGTGGTTTCCAGCAGGGGTCAGGAAGGTCCCCTAAAGAAGGAAATGGCAACCCACTCCGGTATTCTTGCCTGGAAAATCCCATAGACAGAGGAGCCCGGTGGGCTGCAGTCCATAACATGACAAGAGTCAGACACAACTTAGCAACTGAACCACCACCACCATAGCGCTATGGATGAAAAAATACCCAATAACTTTATTATCTACTTGGATTCATATACAGCTCCTAGAGTTGACTAAGTTGAATTTACTTAAGATAAACATGGAATGCAATCCTCATTCAACAGTCCTCAACCAGAAATATTTTCAGAGAATGTTACATACAGAATCCTCAATCTCCAGTTTTAAAATTGTTTTCCACTCAGCCTTTGCTACTTGATAGAGTTAGCTTCTGAATTCTAGATTATCTGCTAACAAAAGTAAAGGTTGTGTTTGCCATAATAACCACAGTATCTTACAATTGCACCACACTTTAACATGAGTTATTTGCTAGGGACCCTATATAGCCACTTGAGGTATAGAGGCCGGTATTAATATACCCACTTTACAGGGAAAGAAACCGAGAAACAGAGGCTAAGTAATCTATACAAAGCTGTAAGATACTGAATGGAACTTGTCTCCTGCTATTATGCTATATGCTAATCCATGTCTGAGAGTAGGTGTCAGGAGTATTAGATAATAAGTCTGATTATCTCCAAACCATCATTTATCCTGTGTTTGGAGAATAAGCTCTTATGGTTGACTGGACGTTTTTGAACTGTTCTTTCTATATATTATACATTAATGATCGGTGTCAAAGAGTTAAATACCTGATAATTTGCTAAGTATAATATATTATTTGGTTATTAGGAAGACATTGTAGGTTCCTATTATGCCAGAATACTGTTGTGAGAAACATCAGATGCCATTATGGTATCCCTTTTATTTGATGCCATCTATTAATTCATTTTTAATTGCTTAGATTCCAGATAGATCCAAGTTTTGACAAGCCATTGTATGCATAATAATTACCAAGCTCCCATTGTACAATCTATAAAATTTTTTAAAATATTTCATAAAGATGTTTGAAATAAAGGAGTAAGAACACAAGAGAAATTATTTTAATGATGACAAACCGAAAAATGATGAATACAGTGGCCATTGCTCATGATATCTTGGTTGTTGAGCCAGTCTCTGAAATTATGATACACTCTTGAAGATTATATAACTAACTGGGAAAATAACAGATTAACTGTAAGACAGAAAAATTATTCTACTATACATTTTGTAATATTAATTTTGGATGAAAGTGTGTCTGGTTTGGATGTTGACTACAGTGCATTTTTTTACTTGTCTAGTTTCGTCACCAGTCTACCTTGTTTTTGAGAGAAACACTGTTTAATGGATGGAGAGATGAGTAAAATTTGCTAGAGAAAATATATTCTGCAACATATCATTTGATATCTTCATGAATCAAAGCCCCAAATTCAGACTCTTAAGTAAGCAGTGATGGCAACATCTAAATATAAGCAAAGATCTATTTTTGTGAATCCTAATTTAATCATTATTACACTATCAAAGTTGTTTCTTAAAATATCTCTTTGTCGTACTATTTTAATCCTTTATCACTTCAATAGGATGATTTTACTAAGAGCATTAAGACTGATAGTTTTTAAATATTGTCTTTTTAGTCCCAAGTTATTCTATGTAAAGTCATTGACAATATAATAGGCATAAAATTGATCAATGTCATTACTTCAGTATTTTTTAAGCATGAAATATGAATGGCCTTTTTGCTTGTAAGTAAATAAGTTTTGTTCAATTGTTTCTGCATTAAATATTTCCTGGAATTTAATATTTTACAAGTTAGGTCCCCAGAAAGTGATGAAGGGGGAATTACAATATGTAGTTAATTTTGATTTTCAAATTATGGAGAAACTCTCGCCACACTACTGCAAAACAAGTTTATTAGTCATCTGATCACTTGGGGCTATTTTAATCTGAATAGAGATCTCCAGGTTGCTACTATTTCAAATATTTCTAGTTAAATGGTTAATCTTTTTTTTAAAAAATGCAATCGTTCTCTTAAATTCTATGTATTATTGATAGAATACTGTATGCTGTCGGATCCCTCTGTAGAGTTAAGATGACATGGCCCCTCTGCAATTACAAGAATAAACTATCAAAAAATAAAACTATTCCACATACAACAGTTTTCTAAATCATCTTCCCCCTGCTTTATCTCTATCCAAATGTTTCGTTTTGGACATTGTCCTAACCTCTCTTCCCACTTCCTCACTATTCACTCTCCCCAGCCCCCAAAACATTTTTTTCCAAGTAGTGAATTCTTGAAATGCCATCAGAGTGGGTATTATGTTTCATGAAATGTAAGAATCAACTTTGGTTACCATTAGGAAAACATCATTCAGTTTTGAGAGCATGGTAAGGATCATGTAAGACAGTGTGTTGAAATTATATGTTTTACTTGGTTAGGGCTTTTTCTTTGAACAGTGCATTGTACACTGGCATTTTTTTTTGAAAATGATCATTTGTAAAAGTGTTGCATCATAAATTATATAGATTTTTTTTTTTTGCCTTGCTTTTGATTTTGAGGAAAGATGTGGGTTGCTTTCTTGATTGTGAGTTTTTTCATAAGGTTTAAAATGATTGGATTATCTTAAATTTACCGTATGTTGGCCAACCTAGTAAGTTTGAAATGCTTTGTAGCTATATCTTAGCAAACGTATAGCAGATAAACATATAAAGTATAAAATACGTATCTGTAAAAGATGCTGTCCATTTTTTCTATTTATTTAGTTCTGACCATCAGATCTTTCCATTCAGGATTATTACTAGTATTCTGATTAAAGTAGTTATCCAACACTGCTGAAAAGAATGGAATGTTCCATTCTCAAGGATGGTAGGGGTGTTGATGATGCCATTGAGTATTAAGAAATCCCACTTTCTGTTCTGAGGGTATTTCAACAACATGAAACTTTTAAGCAAAAGACCTGAATTCTTTTTACCTAACTTCTCTTCCCGCTTCCTCACTATTCATAATTATTCAAAGCATAAAAAGTTTGAATAATTTCAAAAACTCATTTTAAAAAAGACATGTTTGCAGGTGCATCTTATCTGATAAGAATGTTTCTGCCTTATTTGTAATCTTGGCAAGGGAGCTAGTTACCATCTGCTGTCACTAAAATTCTTCTGAAAGTTTTTAAAGAAAATTTAATGGTACTAAAGGATATGATTGCCCAATTAAATACATATTTAATAGCCTTTAACTCTCTGTATGCTTTATGCCTTATGCAAGTATCCAACCCAGTCTTCAAATTGCTACTTTATTAGGCTTCCCTCTGACCTTAATAATTTGATGGATAACAGCAAACATACACAAATTCATGGTAGAGATGGAGACCTAAGACATCACTGAGGGAGAATCCCAAGTGTGTTTTGGGAAAAGTAGACTGAGATGTAGAAGACCTGGGTCCTAGGTCCAGCGCTGCTTGTAATATCTGAATAACCCGGACAAGCCCTTATACCACACAAAGCTTCAGCTCCTCATCTGTGAAGTGAGTTGGCTGGTTAAGAATTTAGAGCTAAATGATTCTTATAGTCTCTTGATATGAGAGCATGAAGCATGAGCAGAAGTGGGGAGTTATTTCTTCTAAACTTAGCTATCTTATTTAACTAAGTTTAGTAGATGAAGAATATAAATGAATATAAGAAGTATTCATTTGATTTCAGTTCAGTTCAGTTCAGTCGCTCAGTCATGTGCGACTCTTTGTGACCCCATGAATCGCACCATGCCAAGCCTCCCTGTCCATCACCAACTCCCGGAGTTCACTCAGACTCACGTCCATCGAGTCAGTGATGCCATCCAGCCATCTCATCCTCGGTCGTCCCCTTCTCCTCCTGCCCCCAATCCCTCCCAGCATCAGAGTGCCATTTCCTTCTTCAGTGCATGAAAGTGAAAAGTGAAAGTGAAGTCGCTCAGTCATGCCCGACTCTAGCGACCCCATGGACTGCAGCCCACCAGGCTCCTCCATCCATGGGATTTTCCAGACAAAATTACTGGAGTGGGGTGCCATTGCCTCCTCCACATAGAGACTGAATTAATTATGATATCCCACACACCCCACCCCCATCACAATTTCTAGTGCCAGAAGACCATAGCCGTAGCATCAGTCCACACACTCCATCTTCAGCAAGTTCATTTTGTCCTTAGACATAAGAGTCACAGGGAACTGGTTTGGAATCCCAACCAGAGAGATGCTTCAGAACTCCCTTACATCTTAGGCTTTTAGAAGTGGCCTGTGCTGGGGGTGGAAGTGGCAATTGCAGTGACCCAGGTTTAAGTGATAAGACCCTGTGTTATGACAGTGACTGAGCAGAGTGCATATGAAGGGAAAAGAGGAAGAGAGCCTTATTTGTCACCAAACTTTGGAGTAAAAGGACTCAGGTCTGGTGAAAAGCAAGGCATTTCATCTGGGCTTCCCTCGTGGCTCAGCTGGTAAGGAATCTGCCTGCAATGCGGGAGACCTGGGTTTTATTCATGGGTTGGGAAGATCCCCTGGATAAGGGAACGCTACCCACTTCAGTATTCTGGCCTGGAGAATTCCATGGACTGTATAGTCCATGGGGTTGCAATGAGTCAGACACAACTGAGCCACTTTCACTTCACTTCACTTCATCTGTTTTAAGGGGCCTAATATATCATTCTCAATGTATGTGCCCTTTTTGTGCACATAAGAGAGTAGTCACTGGTATCAGGAGCTTTAATTTTACATTGCCAAGACTTCCAACTGAAAATCATACTTGAAAGTCTCATTAACTGTGGAACTATATTAGTTTGCCACAGATCTTAGGAGATCTAAAAAAGTTTATAGTAAGGAAAGATGTTTCCTTGAAGTATAGAAGTGATTTTTTTAATATCATTCCTCTTGGATCTAGCATCTACTCATAGCATTCTACTTTCAAGCAGATTTTTCAAAGTACACTTTCTTAAAATAATAAATTCTCCATTGGGGAAGAATGGAGGGAAGATAGTTAGGGACTTTGGGATGGTCATGTACACACTGCTTTATTTAAGATGGATAACCAACAAGGCCCTACTGTATAGCACATGGAATTCTGCTCAATGTTACGTGGCAGCCTAGATGGGAGGGGAGTCTGGGGGAAAATGGATACATGTATATGTATGGCTGAATTCCTTCACTGTTCACCTGAAACTATCACAGCAGTGTTAATCGATTATATCCCAATAAAAAGTTTAAAAATAAAATAAAAAAACACAAATTCTCAGAATGGATTGAAACTTGAATTCAACCCATCTATATAGCACATGAACTACTTCTGCAACTTGCCCACTGAGTAATTGTCTAGCCTCAGTAACAACCAGTTAGGGCTTCTCTGGTAGGTCAGATGGTAAAGAATCTGCCTGCAATGCAGGAGACCTGGATTCGATCCTTGGATTGGGAAGATCCCCTAGAGAAGGGAATGGCAACCCACTCCAGTGTTCTTGCCTGGAGAATCTCAAGGACAGAGGAGCTTGGTTGGCTACAGTCCATGGGGTTGCAGAGTCAGACATGACTGAGTGACTATTACTCAGTAACAACCAGGTCCCATGCCTTTGCTTGCTTCTCCTAGTCAAGTTGGGTCTTCTGTATCAGGAAGCAGGATATATTTTCTAGCATGCCTGTTCTCCTTCTTCTGAGGGGCATGAGATTGAGATTTAGTTACCTTAAAACTTCTTTCTAAAATGAATACACAGTAATTCAATGCACCATATTCACTCCCTTAGAAAACTAGCTGGTAAGCACATTTATAATACAAAGCACATTCCTGAGAGTAAGTGGTAAAGCAGCCCCCATTTTATAACCACATAATACAAGCCACCACCACACAATATAAAATCACATAATTTGTGAAATGCTTATTTTAGAACACCATTTTCTTAACATATGCTTGATTAGCTGGTAAGAAAAAGAGCAGCTATTTTCCCATTGTTATGTACCCTCATACAATGGGACCGCATATATGTGAACACGGTCATCTCGTCAAAGGCTGTCCTGTAAGAAGAGGCAGAGTCAGTCACATTTAGATGATAAGGAAGAGGTGAAATGTTATGACAAAGTGTGTATAGATACCTTGTGGCAGCTATAGTTTTATAGTTCTCAGAATCACTGTTATATTCACATGCATTCTCTCTGAACGTGCATTTGTATATATTTATTAAAGTGAGTAATGTGATGATGATGATTTAAATAGGTGCTGTGTTTTAATCACCCGTGGGTGCCAGACTCTGTCCTTGATGTTTTTGCAAATATTATCTCACTGAGTGCTCACACTTCACCTGTAAGACAGGCGCCAATAGTCTCGTATCAGTTGCCTGAGGTCACTTGAGTAAGATGTGGTACCTGGGATTCCAGCCCAGGACTGACTTCAAAACTCATGGCTTTCCTTGATTTTTTCATGTCACTTCAACAGTTGGGATCGGAGCACTTGAAGCAATCATGGCGTGGGATGGGACAGGGGCTCTCAAACCCTACCCTACTTTTTTTCTTTCCCTTACTCTCATTGCTTAGTATCCCTTCCTCCTCACTTAACAAACCACAAGCCTTCTTCAGCCTTTTACTCCAGAGGTTGCTTCTGGTATTCTAATACTCTTTGCCACATCTCTTTCCTTTCTTGGTTGTTTTTCCTCTCCTTTCTTAAACCTGCCCTACTGATAGTTTTTAAACATAGAAAGTTGCTTAGAAGCAATAGAATAGCACAGTTTATATGAAGTACTTGAAGATTATTCTTCCCATCTATGGTGTGCAATTCAAGAGAAGACTAACTAAGGCATGAGAATGTGGGCAAAGTCTGTAATTTTGCAGTTAAATATCAAAATCGTTCTATGTAATTTATAACCACAATAGATATTTCGCTGGCTAGTGTTTGTTATCCAGAAAAGTTATCTTTATGGTGCTTCATAAAATCTCTTATTTATATTCCTTTTACCATGAGCATTAACAGTAACCTCCACCCTGAATTCTTGCTTTATGGGCCTTGGTACAGTGATTTTCAACCCTAACTTCAAATTAGAATCACCTGGGGATCTTTAAAAAAAAAAAGTCAGGCTCCACCCTGGACCAGATACAGCCATCTCTGGGGATGGGATCTGGACATCTGCACTTTCAAAAGCAATCCTGGTGAGGCAGTCAAAACTGAGAAGTTCTTTGGAAACCTTCCTCTGAGGATAACACTGACAACTGAACAAGTTGAAAACAATGCCAGTTTCTTGAGAGCTAGACAAACAAAATAGACTTGTGGGGATTATGTTAAGAGATGAGATCTGTGTCACAGAACAGATAGTAGTTTTGAAATGTAAAGCATTTATCTGATAGCCCCAGATTGTTAATCAGGTGAGTCCTGTTTAAACTTGTGGCACCAACTGGCGCAGCCAAGATCATGTGATTTAGAATTGTCTTGTCCAGGGAATCAAAGGAGAGATAGCAGAGTGCACGCAGTGGGACATGATGGAGGGTGGAACAGACACTGCTGTTGGTTCCCCTGACGGGAACCTTGCTGCCAAGAGAAGTGGGCTCAGGAGTCAGGGTGCTTGCTGGTGAACTACAGCAGCGGTGAGGGAGGCAGTAAATAGGATGGAAGATGAGGCATCAGCCATACCAGAGATATTTTTTCAGAGCTACAGAATCATAAACAACTGTTTTCGTGTATTACCAGATGATTGTGCCCTAGAGTCCTCTTTGTTTTCAGGAAAAGCAAAATGGTTAGGAAATAGCCTCTAATAAGAAATAAACATCTTTTTCTTTTATGATTTCTACAATTCCTGACTAACTTTAGATTGACTACTACTGGTGATCAATGAAACTACTATAAACAGCACAGTTTTAACTCCATCTTAATGGGTGAAGTTTCGCAGTAAGTTGTTTATTCTTGAACTTGCTGTTCTTACTTCCCCCCTAATGTGCTCTTCTTCAAGTGGTTATCTTCATTAAATCTTGTTTATTATTCTTTTCTAGCCCACGAATGATGTTCAGACCTTGCCATAAACCAGGGAAAACTCCATGTAAAAGTGAAGTGGAAGTCTGGGCTTCCTGTCAGACTTAATTCTGCTTGTTAAGGGGGCTCCTTGGGAGAATTTGGGTTCCAGGGAGTCACTAGGCCAAATCCCAATAACCACAATTGCCAAAAGCAATTAGACTGAGGAAAGCCAGGCTTTGGGGGCAGAGGGTCATCACAGCACGCTTGAGCCATTGCTCCGTGGTCAGACCTAGTTACTCGTCCCTGGGGATTGGAAGCAATCATGAGTTACAGGCAGCAGGAAGCCCACCAGAAAACAATGCTTTTCCACCAATTTTTTTCCTCAATAGGTTATTCACCCTACGCATGCACGAGATGGAAACATGCCGCCAGTATACGTGCCCAGTGCAAATCACGGTCATCTTATAAACCACCTTGTCTGCCTGCATGAGGGCAACCCACACATACAGAGCTCCAGCTGCCACTGCAAGCTCCCCTCCTCCCTTCCTGAGTAGATAAAAAGAACTCAAGGAATGCAGCCTGAGTCTTTGTGCAAGAGGTGTCCGATTAGGATGGGGAGGGAAGGGAAAGGACCTTTGTAAACATCCTAAGGTCAATTTAGATATAATATTACTGAAGTAATATTTGGAAATAAGAAAATAGAAGTACATTACACAGGATAGGAGCTCTAAAACCTCTAGAGCTAGGAAAAGACCAAGAGCAAACTTAGGATTTCTTTTACTGAAAACAATACCATTTTGAGGTGTGGCGCTGTCAGTAACTAAGTCAAAATTATTAAGAGCTAAGTAGTGCTCTAATTTTAAGCTCTCAATATGTTAGAAAGTAGAAGTTCTAGTGGTAAAGAACCTTCCTGTCAATGCAGAAGATGTAAGAGAAGTTGGTTTGATCCCTGGGTTGGGAAGATACCCTGGAGAAGGGCATGGAAACCCACTCCAGTACTCCTGCCTGGAGAATCCCATGAACAAAGGAGCCTGAAGGGCTAGAGTCCACAGGGTCACAAAGAGTCAGGGTACCTGAAGCAACTTAGCATGGGAGAAGATTGTTAAACCTTTCTTTAGGAAAATATTCAAGTAGCACATATATATCTATCCTTAATCATCTCAGCGAAAGTTCACCTTTGAAACTATTGGCATTGCCTCAAATACCCAGAAAGGTTACTCTGTCACCTCAAGTGGATCTTTAGTTGAACAAAGACACAGAGTCCCCACTGATCAGTGTCCTAAATGTGGTAAGTCTGACATTCTTTTATGATTCAGAATGACGTCCGTATATTTCAGTACTCCTTTAATCTTAAACCTTAGACTCCTGTGACCTGAGTCTCTCTTTGTTTAAACATGTGGATGGGTGATATTGCTTTTTTTAAATCCACAGGAAGGCAGGAAGTCAGATTCTTATTCTTGCCAGCCTTCTGTGGCAACTGGCAATCTCCTGGTAACACTGGGCAAGTAAACTCTGACCTCATGCCCTTTGCCAAAGAGTTAACATGATCAGCTATCAATATGATAGCAGTTTAGTGAAATGATGTATTTGATTTTCTTTGGTCTTAAATTTGACCATGAGCTCATTTAAGAATGGAAGAATTTTTTTTTTTTTTTGATGAATCAACAAAAAAATCATTTATTAGAACATGTGTACACCCGTGGCAGATCCATGTTGATGTATGGAAGAATCTTAACTTTTGGAAATTTAGCAGCAAAATGTGCTTACTTGTATCATTCCTTTTGATGACATGTAGTTTCTGCCATGAAATACAAAAGATAAAGACTAATGTTGCCTGACTTTTGAGAGTCTTGAGAGACTCTTGAGAGTCCCTTGGACTGCAAGGAGATCCAACCAATCCATCTTAAAGGAGATCAGTCCTAAGTGTTCATTGGAAAGACTGATGTTGAAGTTAAAACTCCAATACTTTGGCCACCTGATGCAAGAGCTGACTCCTTGGAAAAGACCCTGATGCTGGGAAAGATTGAAGGCAGGAGGAGAAGGGGACGACAGAGGATGAGATGGTTGGATGGCATTACTGACTCAGTGGACATGAGTTTGAGTAAACTCTGGGAGTTGATGATGGACAGGGAGGCCTGGCATGCTCCAGTCCATGGAGTCACAAAGAGTTGGACACAACTGAGTGACTGAACTGAACCTGAACCTGAATGTTGCCTGGCCACAAACTAAAGGACCACATATTGAGCCGCTGCCCTGGTGGCTCAGACAGTAAAGAATCTGCCTGCAACGTGGGAGACTTGGGTTCAGTCCCTGGGTTGAGAAGACCCCCTGGAGAAGAGAATGGCCACCTACTCCAGTATTCTTGCCTGGAGAACCCAGTGGACAGAGGAGCCTGGTGGGCTACAGTCCGTGGGATTGCAAAGAGTCGGACACAACTAAGCAACTAACAGTTTGACTTTTCATTGAGTCACTGAAGATTTGTCTCTTACAGGTTTCAGTCTTATTTTCCAATGTATGACCAGTTTGTTGATCTCAGTTTAAAAGGACCTTCATTACTATTAGGTAACAAAAAGTAAAGCCCAAAGGTAGTGTCCTTAAGCCCCTCTGGTCTCAATTCACACACTCATTTGATGCCAATATTAAGATGTTAACTTGTAGCCCCCTCCACAAAGACTAAGGTAGTTTAAAATAGCAGTGTCTCCTGTAGCATATTTCTAAGACATCCATCCAGCATTCCAGTTCTGTCCAGAGCTTGATGTAAATCCAAGCTTTTAACATAGATCAGTGGGATTCCCTTGGAAGCAAGCTAGACTTGCAGGATCATGCCGATGCATTCTTGGCCCTAGTACAATCAATGGCATGTGCCATTCTCCCGAGCATGGAGCCTCCAGGAGCCAGCCCTAATTCGTATGTGCTTGCAGACTTGTGAGCATTATGTGGCCATACCTCAACACTTAATTTCCAATAGAATAAGGGAGATTTCCAGCAAGAGTAGCTCTAGACCGTTTCAGGCTACTTCTACTGTTTTCAGTACCCACATGGGCATCTCATTAACGTTCTCGAGTTCATTGTCAACTGTTTGCCTTTGAACTTAATAAACTGTCCATACTATAATGGAGTGCTTACAAACCCAGAAACCTTTGGGGAATCATTTTTTAACCAAACTACTTCATTCATAGACTTTGGGGGCAGAAATACCATCATTTACCAGATAAGAACACATTTCAAGTGAAAATTGCTGAGATTTTCCTGTGCAGGATATTTTCTCTGCCCTTTCTAGCCCAAACTTACTTCCTCATCCACTCCTTAAATTCTAAACCATTACTGAGATGAGTCGAATAGCCTTAATTTTAGGCGCTTCCAAAGAAAAAACAAACACACAGACAGCGGAGTTAATTTATAAAACACTGCTACATTTATCTTGGCAGGTTTCACTTCTCTCCTGTCTAACTCTTGCATGCTGACTCTCTCGCTTAGCAATTCATGTAGGGAACAAGACATTTCTATATATTAAAGCACCTTGAGGGCCATTGCATAAAATGATTTCAATGTTTCTTCACACTTCCTGTACAAGATTCTTTCGTCATATACAGTTTTTTTGCTGTGTCTCTGAAACCTAAATCATTCCTTTTACTTTAAACCTAAAGCCAATGGAGGGCCATTTTTACAAGAGCAATAAATGAAAGTGGCTGTTCAGATACTTTACTTGAATTGGTCTACACACTGAAGTACCTTTTTGTTAATACAAACCTCTCATGTTCCAGCAAGAAGCTTCTTGAAAATCTAGGACTGCTTAAGATTAGACCACCAAGAACCAGGAATCTCCCCTCCCCCTAACACCAGCTCTCTGCTCCTGGGAGTATGCCAGCAATTTTGCAGGATTCATTCTGACAACTGTTCTGGTGTAAATATTTAGAGAAATCCTTTCCATTAGAGATGAAACAAAGTGTAAGTAAGTGTTCTCAAATGATAGATCTTATTAATGTTTGCAACAACAAGCCTTATGCTATCTGATGCACAGATTCCAATATGGGACACTAGAGAAAAAGGTGAAGGGGAAAAAAAAAAAAAATCAAGACAAGAGTTAGGTTGAACTCTATGTAACCTGAGCTGCAAAATATTATTTTAAGTTTTCTCCAGAGAGATGACATGTTTTAATGTACACAGAATGTAGGGGAAATGAGTTCAATTAAATTGAGAATAATAAAACTTGGCTACTGTTGTTTTTAATAAAAAAGTGAGGGGCAATTACAGATTTTTTGATCAATCCTGCCAGTCAAATACAGTTCTTAGCTATTTCTCCATATTCCCAACAAAATTAAGTCATACATCTGAGATCCTATCTGATGTAAGTTCTCATTTCTATATTATTCAAGAACTACTAAAAAGGATAATGACTAGGCTCTAATGCTTATATCAAATATCACTTGTTAAAACAGGGTGGTACCCTAGCCTCAATGGGTGGAAGAGCACTAGTCCACTTCTGTGCTTTCCTATTTGCATGGCATGTTCAAGCGTTTTATATACTAGAGAATTACCCAGCTAAGTAATTGAAAGCATTGGAGGCTTCACTGACTGAATTTTAAATTAATTCCACTATATTGATGATTACTGTGATACTTGATTAGAAAAGGTATTCATCCTTTATACCAGTTGTTTCCCACCTTCCCTTGATGATTTAAGGCCTACATTAAAACATAAAAAGCAAAGAATTTTAATTCAGTTTCTATATTGACAAGTCACAATCTAAGATTTCTTATTAGTACATGTAATTTTTTCTTCTTTATAGGAGTAGGATTTTTCTTCACTTTCCATAGGATTTTTTTTTCTGCTGAAAATCATTTTAGAAAAGCAATGCTCTATAAAGAATATTATTAAAATATCTACAATGAGATTTTCCTCCTCCTTGTTTTGAGTCTAACTTATTATGACAACCATTTGATGCTGAGTCTCCAGTTGGATCCCACTTGAATCCTGTATTTGTTGATGATTTAGCAAAGAAAATAAAAAGAGATTTAAGGAAGATGAAATGGAAACTTGATAAACTTCATTGAAGGAAAACATCTTTTTCCTTGGCTTTTTAGAATCTTGATCTTTGTGATTTTGGACTGTGGTTAGAGAAATGCCACAGGAGAGGGTGGGTGAATTGATTTCTGATTAACACTCTGCTGTATAATTTAGACAAATCATTTAGACTGTGATTCAGTTGCAGCCATTATAAAATCTGATTTTTAATCTTTCTTTTATTTAAGAGCAGGAGACTGATCTTGAAGTCCCTGTGACAGTAAGATCAAAGAACTTTCCCTTTCCTCTTTGTAACATTCTCTAAACTTGACAACTATTCATCAAAACTTCAAGAATATGGAGTTAGGGCTTGAATGCAGCATAAGTTTCTCTTTGTACTTTCATGGGGTTGTTTAGATCATATTTTTAAAAACCAACAATGGAAAAGAAGTTCTATGGGGGGAAAAGTTGAAATTAAACTTAGCCCTTATTAAAATAGCATAAATGTATTCATTTGTTCATTCAACAGTTATTTATTGAACATTTAGTGTGTGCTGAGGTTACAAAAGTGAGCAAACCACACGTGAAACCTGCCTTCATAGCACATCACAGTGGTCAAGGAAAAAAGAAACGTGAAGCCAGAATTAAACAATATTTGGCTTACAGTAAATGAGAACTGTTAAGCACTCTAAGCTGTATAACTTTTCTTTTTTAAGGCTTGCATAAATATAACTGGAAATCAAATTGTTTACAAATAAGCCTAATGAACATCCAGGTCTTTCTCTGGAAAATAAGGATAGCAGACATACTGTAAGGAAAACACAGGAAAGTAGAAGACAGATCAACAGAAAACACTGGAATTTATTGAGTCTCCTGGTATTTTCTTGTTTGAAAATTTATGACCGATGAATAGGAGTCATCATTTAGATGACCTTTGTGACAATCATAGGAAGTTTGCCATGCAAACCATAAAAGTGGTTGGCATTGTTAGGTAAAGCTTGTAATGGAGCAGCATGGTTTAGCTGAGTGAATTTCTTTTTTTGGCACTGAACAATTTCTATAGTTGAACTTTCACACTAGTTCATTAACTGGAATTACTTTTATCAAACAAACATTAAAATATTGTATGTTTAAACATAGTGCATTTTTGCTCATATCTCAGAGGCATTTTCCAAACCTTTTATGGTAACCTTTGACCACTACATGGAACATACAATTGGATCTATTAATGCTTAAGGCACCAGTGTGGCAAATGCATGTCAACAAGTTATTTGAATTTCTATGTAAGTCTGTTAGTGATCTTTCCTAACATCAATTGATAGCTTTAAGTCTATCAGTTGCCAGAATTCAGATTCCCAGAAATCCCATGACCCACTTCTTTTCTGTGTGTTATTACTAACTTGTGAAGAAGGGTTTTGAGTAAAGAGAGGTGACCCTCAGGCATTTTATATGTGTTATCTCATGTAACATTCACCTCAGTCTTGTGCAATACCAATATATAGTTAACTATTTTAGAAATGAAGAAACTGAGGCTTAAACTAATTAGGAAACAGATCGAAATGACACAGCAAGGGTAGAACTAAGTGTGTACCCAGATCTTCTAAACTGAAGCACTGTTTTCTCCATTACATTCTGCTTTTCATTAATTCCATTAACTAAGAAGGCCAGAAGAGGTTGAAGTGAGGGAAATTCTCTTTCTGCTACTGAGACAGAACTACTAACGCCTTCTTAGACAGGTGAGGTTAGAAGAGTAAACTGGTCTAGCTGGCAGAAATGGTTACTTGGGAAGTAGAATAGAAGCCTTTAAACTGTTGTTACAGCAGGGGCCTGATAAGATCACAGCTGCTCTTCTGAAAAGCCCTCCGTCACTGCTCAACAGGAGTAAAAGTGGTGGCAGGAAATGGGAAGATGTGAGCTCTGCTCATAGCAAAGGGATTGCAGATGAGAATGGGGAGGGCGCTCGGCTCTCTGGCTTTAGCCAATGGGTGGTAACATTTACTGAAACTGAGAATACTAGAGAGAGAGCCATGTGGATTAGGTGTACAACATGTTTTAATAGCTAGGAAGATTGGGGGAAATTATGTCTGTGGTATGTAACTTAAGAGGAAAAAGAAAGGCCAGAGAAGTGAATTACTTGACCAAACTCACTTTGCAGTGGAGCCAAGAGTAGAAACAACTCCTGTGGCCATTCTGTAACACCAAACACCACACAGCAGATGGTTCCAAGGACTGATATTCCAGAGAAGTGCTCTGTGGATCTTCCAGCAATCTGATTTCCTATTTGCTTAATTAATGGTCATTTCAAAGAAAATCATCTGTTCACTGGCTATTTATTTCACAATCTCTTCATTTTCTTACTCCAAGATCGAAACCTTAAAAAGTCCCTAGTGTAACAAGACTCACAAGAGGACACAATTTAAAAATAAATAACTCAATTATACATATTCCCATAAAATAAAGTTGTCAGTTTTCTCATCAAATGTATTCTTATTCTATTCCTGGGAATGGTAAGTTCACATCTGGCCCTGAGATAGTAGAGTACCAGCATGCCTATTATTAGCAATAACATATCAATATATTAGCTTGGCCAAAAATTTCATTCAGGTTTTTCCATAAGATGTTATGGAATATCTTACATCTTATGGAAAAACCGAGATGAACTTTTGGCCAACCTAATAATTTTGTATAACTTATAAGCACTTTTTCATATTTGTCTTGATTTTTTCAATACCCTATGAAATGAGCAGAGCAGGCTTTACTGTCCTTTCAGATAACTCTCAAAGATGTTAAGTGATTTGTTTAAACATCATAAAGGTGGTAAGTGGCAAACCTCAGCTTCAGGTTTCTTATAGGGGAATATGTCTTTTGTTTTACTACAAGTTTATAGCCTTTCCTGCATTGGCAGAATCCTCTTTTATCTTCCTGTGAAATTACTACTATTAATAAAATTTTCTTTGAGTCTGACAACAAAGGCATATAAATTAGGGGAAACCTTTGTTATGGATGAGATTATTCTTACTGATTGATAAGGTGAATTGGTGGTTCTTTAAGGTCCTTTCCCATTGTAATACCCAAGCGTGAGCTCATCCTGGAAGGTGGGATGTGGGGAAATTCTGAGGGAAAAGGGTACCCCAAAAGGGGGACCATTTTAAAGAATGAACAAAAATGCTTTTAAATCTAAGAATACAATTCTAAACCCATGACTCCCTCAATAGTCCTTATAAGCTAAAAGAAACTAAAAATAAAGATTCATAGTAATATATTAATTTATAAAATTATTAAAGATAAAATGCTTTCCCATTTTGTTATTTCATTGTCTATAATCATTTACTTTTGTTATATATAAGGTCATGAATTAGGACCTTGAAATTAGCTTCCTGATTAAAATTGACTGAGAGCTTTCTGATGATACAGTATCCAAAGTAACATGCTTATTGGGGGAATGATGGAAAATGAACCAATTTGGATCTCTTTTTGTTATTAAAGATTTTGGCTCTATAGTCTCAATGGAGAATGATCACTTGTCATGGACCACAGGAACATTTCTTTCATCCAGTGAGGAAGATAGAATATCAGAGTATAACAGACAAGTGTCTGTGCTCCTACTCTGGGCAATATTAAAGTGATGCTCAAAATCCTTCAAGCCAGGCTTCAGCAATAGGTGAGCCGTGAACTTCCTGACGTTCAAGCTGGTTTTAGAAAAGGCAGAGGAACCAGAGATCAAATTGCCAACATCCGCTGGATCATGGAAAAAGCAAGAGAGTTCCAGAAAATAATCTATTTCTGCTTTATTGACTATGCCAAAGCCTTTGACTATGTGGATTACAATAAACTGTGGAAAATTCTGAAAGAGATGGGAATACCAGACCACCTGACCTGCCTCTTGAGAAATCTGTATGCAGATCAGGAAGCAACAGTTAGAACTGGACATGGAACAACAGACTGGTTTCAAATAGGAAAAGGAGTACGTCAAGGCTGTATATTGTCACCCTGCTTATTTAACTTATATGCAGAGTTCATCATGAGAAACGCTGGACTGGAAGAAACACAAGCTGGAATCAAGATTGCTGCGAGAAATATCAACAACCTCAGATATGCAGATGACACCACCCTTATGGCAGAAAGTGAAGAAGAACTAAAAAGCCTCTTGATGAAAGTTACTCCGGGAGTTGGTGATGGACAGGGAGGCCTGGCGTGCTGCGATTTATGGGGTTGCAAAGAGTCGGACACGACTGAGCAACTGAACTGAACTGAACTGAACTTTCCAAGACCTGTCTCCACAATGACTAATCACAGGGAAATGAATATCAGGGAATGATCTCAAACACTGGAAAATGTAATGGGATATTGATCCTGTAAGAAATTACACTTCATGTCAGCATTTTAGCTCTCTTTGGTTTTGGAGAACTCTTAGATTCCATTCCTAAGTTCTCACATGCTCAGGTGTAATGATTAAACTGCTGGATCACCAGCACTGTGATTCCCAGCTTTGTGTTCTGAACTCATATAATGCAAGAACCACTTTTCCTAAAGTCCCATCACCTTTCAAAACCATGATGTATCCTTGTTATCGTCATGGTCAACTCCTTGGCCTGCTTCCTATGTTTAGTCTTAACTTTCTCTCCCCTCTATTTCTCTCCACAAATTTTACATTCCAGTCAAACCAAAAAAGAAAAAAACCAAACCCTGAAGAGTGCCACTAATGCTCGGAGATCCTTGTCAAGACACCAAACTCCAGAAACCTCAGCTTTTGCTTTTTGGGGTTTGAATTTTCTTCTTAATAAAATGAAGGGAGTTAGGATATTATTCTTTATGGTATCTTGTGAACCTGTTAATATGCCTTGTCCTGTGGTATGGCTTTGGGATACACAAAGAGAAATAAAACAAGTCCAAGCCCCAGGACCTCAAAATAAAACAATCATTTTTACTGACTTTTCTCCCTCCCTCACCACCTGTCCTTCTAGCTTGATATTTGAACTCCCATATCTCAGTTACCACAGCGTTTTATGCCTGGTCTCCCAAGTTAGAAACCCCCAACTCAGCATGTATTACTCCTTCATTTGCCCACTGAAAAGTGATTGTCAACTCCCGTCAGCCCTGCCCATCTTCACTGGAAATAACTTTAGGATCTGTGCTTTCTTTTTAACATCTTATTAATGCTGTACTAACTGAGCTGACAGCAGTACCAGATACAGAACAGAACATCCTACTGACTCCCTCAACGTGAGTCTCTCCAGCACATCTCTTCTTCACCATCAGAGAGGATTCACTTAAAACCAAATTAGAGCGTGTCTTGGATTTGTCCATAAGCAGTTCATGCAGATTACATTTACAATTAAATTCAACCCCCCACCCCCACCCCGTTTCTCCTTATTTCTCAAAATCCAGCTCAAATGTAATGTCTGCCAACTAGGTGTTTGCTTTCTGCCTGATTTGTACACAGAATTTACCATGCTGGCTCTTAACCTAGTTTGTAATCTCTAGCCATACTGCAAACTCCTAGGTCTTATCTGTCTTTCCATCCTGTTGCTGCTGCTGCTGCTAAGTCGCTTCAGTTGTGTCCGACTCTGTGCAATCCAATAGATGGCAGCCCACCAGGCTCCCCCATCCCTGGGACTCTCCAGGCAAGAACACTGGAGTGGGTTGCCATTTCCTTCTTCACCCCGTTTCTCCTTATTTCTCAAAATCCAGCTCAAATAGTAATGTCTGCCAACTAGGTGTTTGCTTTCTGCCTGATTTGTACACAGAATTTACCATGCTGGCTCTTAACCTAGTTTGTAATCTCTAGCCATACTGCAAACTCCTAGGTCTTATCTGTCTTTCCATCCTGTTGCTGCTGCTGCTGCTAAGTCGCTTCAGTTGTGTCCGACTCTGTGCAATCCAATAGATGGCAGCCCACCAGGCTCCCCCATCCCTGGGACTCTCCAGGCAAGAACACTGGAGTGGGTTGCCATTTCCTTCTCCAATGAAAGTGAGAAGTGAAAGTGAAGTCGCTCAGTCATGTCCAACTCTTAGCAACCCCATGGACTGCAGCCTACCATCCTAGGCACCAGGTATTGTCTGACAAACTGTCTTAAGGAAAACAGAAAGCATATAGAGTGTGGTCTATGATATTAGGTTGGTGCAAAAGTAATTTTGGTTTTGTATTGTTGAACTTTGCCATTTGATATTGGAATACATTCTTAAAATGTGGTTATGTTCTACATCATTTTAATGTGCATTTCTTGCTTTATGATTTTTGCTAATGAATTATTACTTGCTGTTTATTTAATATGCATTTTAGACTATGGAAATGGTGTTAGACAAAGCAAATTCAAGCAGTTTTCTTATTTGAGTTCAAAATGGATTCATAAAACAGCAGAGACAACTTGCAACATCAGCAATACATTTGGCCCCAAAGCTGCTACTGAACATACAGTACAGAGGTGGGTCAAGAAGTTTTGCAAAGGAGATTAGAGCCTTGAAGATGAGGAGTGCAGTGGCCGGCCATTGAAAGTTGATAAAGACCAATTGAGAGGATCATCGAAGCTGGTCCTCTTAAAACAACACCAGAAATTGCCAAAGAACTCAACGTCAACCATTCTACAGTTCTTTAGCATTTGAAGCAAATTGGAAAGGTGAAAAAGCTCAGTAAGTGGGTGCCTCATGAGCTGACCATCAAAACAATAGTTGTTTTGAGGTGTCATCTTCTCTTATTCCACACAACAACAATGACCATTTCTCAATTGGATTGTGACATGCGACAAAAAGTGAATTTTGTATGACAACTGTTGATGACCAGTTCAGTGGTTGGACTGAGAAGAAGCTCTAAGGCATGTCTTAAAGCCAAACTTGCACCGAAAAAGTTCGTGGTCACTGTTAGGTAGTCTGCCGCTTCTCTGATCCACTACAGCTTTCTGAATCCCAATGAAACCATTACATCTGAGAAGTATGCTCAGCACATCAAAGAGATGCATTGAAAACTGCAATACCTGGGTTTGGCATCAGTCAACAGAAAGGGCCCAATTCTTCTCTACGACAACAGCTGACTGCATGTCACACAACCAGTGCTTCAAAAGTTGAATGAATTGAACTACGAAGTTTTACCTCCTCCACCATATTCACCTGACCTCTTGCCAACTGACAACCACTTCAAGCGTCTCGACAACTCTTTGCAGGGAAAATGCTTCCACAACCAACAGGACTCAGAAAATGCTTTCCAAGAGTTCATCAAATCCCAAAGCATGGATTTTTATGCCATAGGAATAAACAAACTTATTTCTCATTGGCACAAATGTGTTGATTGTAATGGTTCCTATTTTGATTAATAAAAATTGTTTGAGCCTAGTTATAATGATTTAAAATTCAGGGTCCAAAACCATAATTACTTTTGCTCCAACCTAATAGTATGCTTCTAAGGGCCCCTAAAACACCTCAAAGAAAGATATTTAACTAATTAAGTTCATTTGGTATTTTGCATTACTTGAGAAGTATTGTCAAACGAGGGCTTCCCTGGTAGCTCAGATGGTAAAGAACCTGCCTGCAATGCAAGAGACCCAGATTCAATCCCTGATTCAGGAAGACACCCTGGAGAAGAGAATGACAACCCACTCCAATATTCTTGCTGGGAAAATCCTATGGACAGACGAGCCTGGTGGGCTATAGTCCATGGAGTCACGAAGAGCTGGGCTCTACTGAGCAACTAAGCACATGAATTTTGTGAAAGACAGATTTACGTTCACTGTGGGGAGACGTTTTAATATGTTCAATATGATGGGATGCTGTAAAATAATTATATTGTTTGCCCCCAGATATCATAAGATGTGTTTTACTAAACATGATTAAATAGACTGTTCTGGGAGAGCTGCTTGAACTAAATCCCTCTAAAGTTCCAAAGGTTTATGATTCTATCAGCTGGAAGCTGGTTAACTTTATGGATGTCAGTGTTCTCATTTGAAATTTAAGAGAGAAGGAAGAGCTGTAAGATCCCTTAAAATTCCACAGCTTTATATTCACCATTGTCCCAAATATTCTTTTTATATTCCTGTTATGAACACTTCTGTTCATAACATTCCTTCTCTTTCCATTTGTCTAAGTTCTTCTCTTCCCTCAAGTCCCATAACTATTCCTAATTGCTCTCTGCAATCTTCAAATACCTCAACCATCAGTAATTGCACTTTTAATGTCTGCTTACTTCATGTCTAAACTATATATTTATAGCCCTCAAAATATAAACAGACTATTTTACTAAGGTATTATAGAATTCTTGAGCCAGGGACCATGTTTTGTCTCTCAGTCCCTAGTAGAGAATTTCCAGTAATCACTGAATAAGTATCTAGTTGGGAAGATGGCCATGATGTGATACTGAGAGTATGGTATTAGTATCATCTGCATGACATTCACCTAGAGTGCCTGTTATAAATGGAGCTACCTAAGCCCGCCTCTTCATTCCCCAAATCAAAGAGTTTTGGAGTGAAACCTATGCATCTGCATTATTAACAAATACTCCAGGTCGTTGTCACACATAGCAGAGTTTAGTCTAGACATTAGTCTGGACATACTCTAAAACCTTCAGGTTCTCTATTATCATTCTGGTACCACTTCCATGGCATGCCTGAAATCTTTCCATCTGTTTAAGCAGGTTCTTGTCTTCAGTGGGTTGCTAGAGTCCCAGAGGACTTCTCGCTCAGAATGTTGTATAAGACCATCTTGGATATTCATTAAAAGCTGTGTCTGCAGTCCTGAAAAAGTAGCCCCTCTCTATGACTGTTAGTGAATCCTTGGCTCTTAAAGGTTCCCCAAATCTCCTGTCTCCTTGCTTTGAGGCTTTTGAAGAGTTATTATTGACCAAAGCTCCCAGCTGCCTTGAATAAGAGTGGACATAATACAAGAATGTGGTTGGTACTTCTCAGGTAAAACAAAATGTCTTACACTTACTGATCTGTAATAAGTACCTATAAGAGTGGGCTTCCCAGGTGGTACTAGTGGTAAAGAAACTGTCTGCCTATGTAGGAGACATAAGAGATGTGGCTTCCACCGCTGGGTCGGAAGATCCCCTGGAGGAGGGCATGGCAAGTCACTCCAGTGTTCTTGCCTGGAGAAACCCATGGACAGAGGAGCCTGGTGGGCTACAGTCCATAGCGTCGCACAGAGTCGGACACAACTGAAGCAACTTAGCACGTACACACACACACCTGTAACAGTGCTAGATGCTTCCAAATGCTCTCACTTAATTCCCTCCCCCCGACCCCCACCATGTGGTAGATATTCTCAGGTTGCAGGTAAGGAAGCTTAGGTTCAGAGAGGTTACACATCTGTTGTCTATCTAAATAAATAATCAGACTGTGAACTCTTCGACACAAATTATTGGTTTTATTCATCTTTGAATGTTCACCAACTCGCCCCATGTCTGGATGTTTAGAAAACTCAGTCGTTTAAATGAATACCTAGTTGAAGACGTACATTCTGGTTTTCCAGCTAGTAAATGTCAGAACTCTGTTTAAGTCCAAAGCCAGCTCTCCTCCTCCTAGTCTCTGTGCTCCTCCAGGAAGTGCGGAAGCCCCATTTCTGACTGAGGCAGTGCCACGGTGAGTGGTGCTGGTGCTGCTGCTGCTGCTGCTAAGTCGCTTCAGTCGTGTCTGACTCTGTGCGACCCCATAGACAGCAGCCCACAAGGCTCCCCCATCCCTGGGATTCTCCAGGCAAGAACACTGGAGTGGGGTGCTATTTCCTTCTCCAATGCATGAAAGGGAAAAGTGAAAGTGAAGTCGCTCAGTCATGCCCGACTCTAGCGACCCCATGGACTGCAGCCCACCAGGCTCCTCCAACCATGGGATTTTCCAGGCAAGAGTACTGGGGTGGGGTGCCATTGCCTTCTCCGAGTGAGTGGTGCACATAAGGACAAAAACCCATCCTAGTCACAAAGGTGCGTATCTGCACTTTCTGTTGTGTCAGCAATTTTGTGAACCTAGGGGGAAAAAATCCACTTTTTTTTTTTCTGCTCAGGATTTCAGATGTCACACATAAAGCTGGATTTATTTAATGGTATACCCACTATTTGCACATCTCCTTGTGCCTGTTAAAATACCACAAGTCCCTTGCCTGCTGTTTGCTTATGCTAAGACTTCAGCATGAGATATGCTACTTGAGCATGCTATGTGGTGAGAAGATCCAAGTTTATTCCTAATAAAACAAAGTGGAGTTTGTTTTTAGCACAAACTGAAGTTTGTTTCATTCAAGAATGCAAACTTAGTAGTTATGGAATCACACCCATGCAGATTCATTACCATTAAACTATCACATTTTCTGTTTATGTTGATTTCTAATTAATTCTCTCCTAAAAAAAAAAGAAATGGCTCAGCCAGACCAGAGCACATAATGATTCCCACTGTTGGATGAACACTGTTGGATCTGTCTCATGAAAAACGCTGCTATTACCACCCACTAACTCATCAACAGGTCCTAGCTCTCTACAGAATCTGGGTCTCCGTTACCCCCATCCAGGCCGTCTTGTCCTCTATTCACCTCCACTTGGGAACATAGCCACTTGGAGAAGGAGAAGCTCTCCCGCTCTTACCAACAGCTGGAGATGTTGATTCAGTACCTTATGTATTACACCCATAGCAGAGTACATTAACTTTATGATAGATTTTCTACTTGTAATTAAGGAGAAAAATTTCCACTATTTTTGATTCTACAAATGCTTTTTGTTGCAGTTTCAGCATCAACTACAGCTATTGGTAGGTCACATGAAAACTAATATGGTTTTCACTGCACTTGAAGAATCAACTTTGGAATTAGCCCTTAGGTTATTTAATTCATTTAATGGGAGAAAAAGGAACATAATAGTGGGATTCTAAAAGGAAAGTTAGATCATAAGTGAAAATGATAATGTTGTTGTTCTAAATTAGACTGTGTCAGTATGTGTCACTAATGGCAAGAATTCAGAAAAACCCCAAAAAAAAAAAAA